>VDFB02353235.1:0-29472 GCA_007258455.2 Sequoia sempervirens
TGAATGTTTTGGGGTCTTTGAATGTCAATAGATTAACATGTAAGAGTGATGTTTGAATCTCTAATGACCTTTGCATAGATATTTCAGAGCAACTGAACTAGTTCATAACACTTGAAATGAAAATAAGGTATAGATTGAATACACACTAAGATGAGATCATATGGGTTCTAGCAAAAATTCAAGGTGAAAACCATGAATATGTATGACTTGATCCTTTTATAGTTATTTAGATAATACAAGAAAATAGATATAGATAAAAAGCATGTACAAATAATTCAAAGATAAAAAATTAAACCAACTATGAATCTAGTAATACTTTTGATCTAAACTATGACCTACTAAATTAAACAACTAAATCCTAACTTGTCAAAGTGGTATGAAATTTTTTAAACCTTAGTCTTGTAGACTCCACTACGGAAATCTACATGTTCCTATCTTGGGGGGCTCACAAGAAGGTGAAGACTAACCTTGGTAAAACAATGTCTAACCCAATGATGGAAAGACAACCAACTATGATTGTTTTCCATGAGATGACCCTTAGGATTGACTTAGAGAGGGAATTTTATAGAGGATGAAAGATTAGGGGTTTTTTGGGTAAAGAAAGGAGCATCACATGAAAATGAAGAGAAAGAGGTAGGAGGAACATTTCATTTTTGGTCCATGACCTTTTGTTTGCTCATTCAAAGAAGCGTTGTGAAATACCACTTTAAAGAGGAAATGGTCACTTAACCATTGATTGAGGCAAATGATAATTTCATAGCCACAACATGAGGTAGATAACAATTTAAATATTGTCATATACTTGAAGAAGTGGTTTTGCCACAAATGTATACAATGTCAAGGGACCAACAAGACATGCATTTTTCTTGGTACTCTTAAAAAAGGATAAATGTGGGATTGGAGGTGTTGATGAGGATGAAACAAATCATAATAGGAATGTGGGATTGGAGGTGTTGATGAGGATGAAACAAATCATAATAGGAATGTGAGCCAAGAATAAGTATGTTATTTAGGACTAGATGTTTGTTTATAATTATCAAGGATGTCCAAGGGGTTGATTTCAACCTAAGTTCAAATCCCAAAAGGGATGTCTAATGTTGACTTTTAAGTTGTAACTCTTGGTTTTCCATTGTTGGTTTCTAGTGTGGATGTAATATCTAATATAAATTTCTAAGTTGTGACTCTTAGTATTCTACAATTGACTTCTAATATAAATATCTAAATTGTTATCTAATGTTAATACTAAAAGAAATTAATTACTGATCTCATTAATACTCATAAAAAACTTAATATTGATCTCATTAATACTTAAAAAGAGCTAAATATAATTAATCTCATTAATAATCATAAAATATTAAATATTAATCATATGTGTAAATGAGATATAGTTATAAACTTCTTCAATTAAAAAAACATCATTTAAGATAACTTTTATATATAAAAAAATTGAATGCTTTTGATTTCTCCATCAAAACTTTTAGAGTGGTCACTTTAAGACCGAGAATCAATATGAATGATACCAAGAAGATGTGAAATGTATTGATAGCTTTTCGATCATTTATGTCCACCCTACATCCTCTCTAAATTCTTTATTTTAATTATTTGTGCAGAGGAGGAAATTTGCTACCCTTGAGCCTTAGAACAAGAAGAGTCTACAAGGAGCAAATAGTCCTCAACTACCCAAGGGATCAATGCTTAGGTGACAAGATAAAATGATGAGAGTTTCAAAAACATAAAGAGTAGGTCACAAAAGGTCTTCTGCATAGACTGACAAGCTCTTAGCCAAGGACGACAACACAACGTGCGGACGTCCTCACGACATGCTGGTGTCTCATACAAACTGAAAACTAGTACTATCACAAAAAACAACTAAATGACTACTATCAATCCTGATTACAAGAACCCTTGAAATGCAAGAAAATAATAGAGAATAATAGAACTAAAATAAAACAAACTATATGAAATATAAATTAAATGGAAGGTAGATGGTAAAATCAAGGAAGAGAAAGGAAGCACTCACAACAAACCAATAAATGAAGCCTCCAAAAAAAAAATACTTCCAATACTTGCACACATAAGAACGAGAGAAAATGTTGGGGCTGTTTAGGGGCTTGCCTCAATCAAACCACCATTTTAGTGTTTCCACCTCCATGAATAGCTAGATAGATAGATAGAAAGAAAGATAAATAGACAAGATGAAATACATAGACAAGGGATGCGATAAATTTCAAGATGCTCAAAGACATAAGACAAGTAGATATCACCTGCAAGGCTTGAAGAAGCCAAGGAGAGAGAAAGAAAGTTGTGAGAGCCAAGAGAGTTGTAGACTGTTGTGAGAGCTTGAGAGAAAGAGAGAGTTGTGAAAGCTTGAGAGGAGGAGAGAAAAGAGAGGATGGGAGAGAATTTCCAAGAGAGAAAGACCAAGAGAGAGAAGAGGAAATAAAAGAAGGTTCTTGAGCTATTACAAATCATCCTAGGCCGTTTCCACTAACCAAGGTAGGTGACAAGTGACAACATGCTCAGAAACAACCATTTGAATGTTGAAATATCATGGGACATTAGCGCAGCGTGCAGATGTTTGCATACCATGCTAGTATCCAGACAAATCACGCTCAAATATGACAGGAAACAAGGAAAGCACAAGGTTAACACAAAACTGACACATAAAGGTAGCTGCTAAAAAGGGGTCTTGAGCATCTTGAGAAGGAAAAAAGGTTCATGCAAAGGCTAAGATGAGCCTACACAAATGCTAAGGGAGTGGACACTAAAGTAGATACAAAAGTGTAGGTGAAATTGCAAGGGTATGCAATTTTCAACAATACAATTTGGTATGTACTATTGGCTATGTCTATGGTTCAATTTTAGTGGGTTATATGAATGGATAACAACCATAACATATTAAGATTGCATAGATAAAGTGAAAGACAAAATTGCGGCATGCAAGTTATGTTGTGTTTTTCATTTATTATATCATCATGTGATTTATTGGTTAACTAAGTAGAAGTTAATTAGAGCAAGCTTTTGGATTAAATTGTGTATGTTTTTCAATCGACGTTTCGGATCACACTCAATGATCCATCATTAGGAAGAGGAAAGTGTGACATTGGAGTGCAAATAAGACTTTAAAAAGGGGACAGAGGGAGAGAAAGAATGAGAATTAAACCAATAAAAATAAAATAATATAAATTGTGAATGTTCAAAGACTTAGATGTTAAAGTGTGAAATGTTTACAGATGTGTATATGTTTGTAGAAACTTGGATTATATTTGGTCTACCATAGCCTCGTGCGTGTAAGGTTTCTTATGTCTAGTTTATATCAAAAGATGATTTTACTTCTTACATGCTTATACACATTATTTATGCTTCCTTTTTGGGCACTTCTACATCATTTATAAGTATAGATGGAATCATAGTTTCTATGAATACTAGGGATGTTCGTCAAGAACATAGTTATTTGTTATGGTTGTAGTATTTTTTAATACATTTAAGGAAGATGTTCTTTGAAATTATATTGGATAGTTCCTTTGAAGTATGTTTTTTTTTAAATTTTTATTATAAACATTAAAATAAATATAAATATAATTTTATTGCTATAATTGTTAGATAGAAGTATAAATATGTGTTTTATTTGTAGGTTATTTGTTGATTTAATAATTTATATAAAATCACATGTCTTAATATTGAGATATGATAAAAATAGATTAAGTTCATTGTAGATAACATTCTTAATATATAGATGTAAATGTATGTCTTTTAGACATCCGATGTGGTACTTTTTTTCTTCAATTCACATGATTTTTTTTTATTAGACACAAAGTACTCATTCTCATGATATTTTTCATGATCAAATGAAATCATAACAAAAATATTTAAATGAAACTATTTTTCATAATAAGCTTTCTAAAAATATATATTTTCAGTGAGAACAAGAATGCAGTGCAATAGCATGAAAGTGTTCATAAAATCTATTAAAGACATATATGTCTACATGTGTGTTTTTAAGAAAATTAAAACTAGAAAATAAGTCATAAATAAATAAAATAACTATAAAATAAAACTTAATTAAATAAAATAACTCTTGAATAAATAGAATAAAATCTCCTCACTAAATTATTATTTTTAAATAAAAATAAAGTAAACGTTAAAGTAGAATGAAATAATTGTAAGTAAATAAACTAACTTCATTATCTCTTGACAATTTTTAGATGGATGTATTATCTAGATTAGTTTCATTATATTTATTTTATATTTTCTAATCAACATAGATTCATTAGAAAATAAATAGAATAATTAAAAAAGAGACAAAAATAGAATAATTAGAAAAGACAGAGATAATCTTCTATATTAATATCCTGCTTTCAACAAACATAATAATAATTGATATTACAAAAAAATATCTATAATTTATAATGATTCTTATTTTAAAAATTAATAACAAATAAAATTTAATCATTTTTTAAAAAATGTACTCTAATTTATTAGTGTTATTAATCTAAATTTAAAAAATTACAAAAATATTTTATTTCTATCTCAAATCAAAAAAGATAGTTATTCATTTAAGAATATTATAAAGTATTAAAAAAACGTTTTTAATTTAATAAATTTGTGAATTTCTATTCTACAACCTCAAAGCATATCACTAATAACAAACTACATATAAAACCAAACAGATGTTAAGGGCAGCCCAAACGAGGTACAGCAGGTCTAACCAAAACATGATACAAAGCAACATAAAGTTTCCACAGTCCATGATAATTAAGTACTATTATTTCTGGATTGAAACTGTGTAAATTTTTGTATCATCAACGTGTTTCGGATCACACTTCATGATCCATCATCAGGATGATATGCAAAGCAAGAAGAGAAACTTCAAAAAATTACATACAAAAATTTAATATTTTATTTTTTATCATCTTGTCATTTTTCAGCATGTCTTCCCCTTGCCTCTCAATCTCCTCTCCTATTTAGCCTACCAAATCTGCTACCTTTTTACATGTTTTTTCTCTTCTTGCTTTGCATATCATCCTGGATCATTGGATCATGGAGTGTGATCAGAATCGTTGATAATACAAAAATTTACACAGTTTCAATCCATAAATAATAGCACTTAATAATACAAAGCAGTTTATAACAAGCACTAAAAAAAAACCTATCAACAACCACAAGCACTAAAAACAAAATATATCATCGAAAAACCAAAATCAACAGCCACCAACCCAGTTGTAGCTCAGCTACACCAAGCCAAAACCGAAAGGAGCACCAAAAGAACTCACACCCATGGCACTTCAACAGACCGAGCAGCGCCCTGCATTATATAGTCTCGGATACATTCCAACTCATTACACTAGTGCTGTCCGGGACCGAGTGCCAAAATCATATGCTTTATTCTTCATCCCTTTTCCAAACGCTGCCATTGTACACACTTCCACTTGCCCTGCCATCCTGTCCAAATCCTCAAGCTACACACTTTAATAAGCACTACCCGCATACTCATATTTGCAAATTATGGTGCAAGTGAAAGCCCATTTGACACCTCCAGTAGGCCCTTATTGTGCGAGACAAAAAAAAATGCTTGATATCCATCCTTAAATCCTGCGTGAAATCTAAGTTTTAACATCTTGACTGAGGGCTAAAATCTTGTCTCTCGTGGCCTTAATATCTAGGGCTGCCCTGTTCTTCAAACACCAACCCTTCCAAACTGTCAACCTTCACACGAACCAAGAGCTCTTTAATGCTCTCACGGACCTCAACATTCTGGACCGGCATATCCAGATTTTAAAATCCGAGGATAGAAGCTCGAGACCTCAATTACCCAGTATTTGGAATCCCGTCCTGTTCAAGGATCGTCTTAACCACATTTGGTATGGAGAAGTTAGGATAAGTAAGAAACACTATATTAATAAATGAGATTGTTTTTTAATTATATTAGAAATAGAATCTATAAAGAAGTCTAATAAATTATTGATTTACATTTTATTCAAGTTCTTAAGTGTTTGCTGGTTATAATTGTTATTCAAGTTCGTAAGTGTTTGCTGGTTATAATTGAGAGAAAATGAAGAAAAAAAAAAGATTTGATCTATGATCCATTTAGATCCAAAAAGTGAGACACTCCTTTATCATGTAATACGCTAGAAATACTCTTGAACTGATTGAAGTAGCTTATGGACTTCTAATTGTAACCTTTATCTTAGACTCATAAAAGATCAATGATTATGTTGTTTCACTTTTTTTTTAAAAAGGGTTCAGGATGGACATAATCTCTACTTTTAAAAACTTTCACTATTGTTAGCTTGTTTTTGACAAAATGTTTCAATAAATCTCATTAGTTCAAAACTTCATATGGCCATGTGAATTATTTGACAAGATGAACAAGTATTGATTGTGAAGTTTGTGAGCATGATTATTGAAGGATTTAAAATTTAGATTTTAATGGTACGAAGACTTATTATCAAATTACAAGATTTTTTTGATGAATTGGGAAATCTACCTTAACCTATTTACCTATTTTATGTTATGTACTCATTTGTTTTCTAAACATAAGGATTTGTCAAAACAACCCATTTCGTCAGCTAAACATGTCATTATGTGGAATGCGACATGGTTAAACTAAAGTGTAGAATAGTCAGATCAATCATGAAATTCATTTAATAAACTTGTAAGGTGATGGAACATATCAACTCTCTAATGTGGAAGAAAGACAGAGACCACCCAGGAGGCTGAGATGGACTGAATCAAATGGACAAGACAGAACTAGTTTACAGAATGATACAAGCTATTCAATCAATCATCAACACAATCTCATTGATCAATCAACTTAGTTTAACAATTAATGACTTCTAATCGAAGTACTTGAGATTGGGTTACATCCACAAATCGATCAAGTCTCGAGTAGTTAACTAATCTAACTAAATAGGCTTTTGCACAAAAAAAAGTGATGGAAGGGAGTCTAAAAGGGTTAAAACCATCTTCGGCGAACCTTGCCTGTTTGCATCAGCAGTTCGTGGATGACACCATTCTTCTGGGAAGTCAACAATTGGAGAAGCCAGAAATATGAAGAGTTCCCTTGTGCTTTATGAGGAAGCTTCAGGGAAAAAAATTAATAGGGCGAAAAGTTTTCTTTCTTTTTCAACACCCCTAATCATAGGCAAAGGAAGATTGCAAACATTTTAGGCAGTGTTGTTAATTCTCTTCCTTCCATTTACCTGGGGCTTCCTTTGGGTATCAAACCTCCATATTCGTTTTGGATTTCTCTTGTGGATAAGTTTAATTGGAAGTTGGCTGGTTGGAAAGGGGCCCTTCTGAGTCAAGCTGGTAAAGTTATGTTGCTAAAGGCCTCTCTTCAGAATTTTCCTGTGTATGCTCTAAGTTTGTTTAAGATCCCTTCCAAGTTTGTTGAAATTATTGAAAAGATCCAAAAACGTTTCCGTTGGTCTGGGGTTGAGGAGAAGACGAGGATCCCATTGGTTGATTGGGAGAATGTGTGCAAACCCAAAAAGTATGGGGGTCTTGGGTTGAGGAGCATTAGAGTTTTTAATAAAGCTCTCCTAGCAAAACAAGTTTGGAGAACCTTTGCTGATACTTGTGAATGGAATGCTATCTGGCACAGTAAATATTTCCGAGGAGTTGACTCCCTTAAAGATTTTATTAGTTCTCAGAATCTCCCTCTTGGCTCAACCCTTGGAATAATGTCATTAAGGCTAGGGATCTTGCTGGTAAAGGTGCGTTTTGGAAACTTGGAGATGTTAAAAGAATCTTGTTTTGGGAAGACTAGTGGATTGAAAATGAACCTCTTTGCAATATCCCTATCTTTAGGAATCATATGGCACTTTGGTTGGGGATTATTGGAGGAATAATCAGTGGGTTGGTATCTCTGCTATTAGTTCAGATCTTCGACCCCTGCAGTCTCTCCTTAACTTTGTTGTGCTTAGTTTGCAGGGCCAGGAGGATTATTTGGTCTGGAAGTTGTCCTCCTCAGGGATCTATTATGTTTCATTGGTGGTGGCCTCTTATTATTAGTCCTCCCCCTCCCCTGTGTGGGCGAAGGCTTGGGTGCACAACCTTATACCCAAAGTCAACATCTTCACTTGGATCCTTCTTCAGAATAAACTGTTGACTAATGACAATCTTTGCAAGCACGACTTCTTTTTTCCCAACATATGTTATCTTTGTTGTGCGGAGGCAAAGACAACTTCACATCTCTTTCTCCTCTGTCCTTTTGTCTATGATATCTGGTGCAGGATTTTGCAATTGTGAGATTTCAGCTAGGTTTTTCCTGGAACCATCTTGGATTTTTATAGCCAGTGGAAGGCTCCTTCAAGCAACCAAGTGTTGAATCTGCTTTGGAGATACATATTCCCTCACCTCACTTGGGGAATTTGGAAAGAGCGTAATAATAGAATCTTCCGGGATTCGGCTCTTTTGGAGGAAATTGTTTTTGGTAAAATTATCAGAGCTGTGGGAGAGAATTTCAATATGCTCAATAGCAAATTCAAGGCTAAGGGAAAGGTCAGTTACCAAGATTATGAGCTCAGAGTTGTTGAGGCTTGGAAGATTAATGTTGAGATTTCTTCTCCTCTCAAGCCCACTAAGGGGCCTAGAGATGGAATCCATTGGAACCTCTCTCCTCCTGGTTGGGTTAAAATCAACTTCGATGGAGCGGCCAAGGGTAATCTTGGGCCAACTGGGTGTGGGGGAGTGATAAGGGATAAGAATGGTTGTTTTATTACAATGGTTGCTCTCCCCTTGGGCACCCAGACTAACCACATTGCCGAAGCCATAGGGGCGTTTCAAGTTTTGAATCTTGCTCGTCAATTGAATCTTAAAAATGTGTGGCTTGAAGAGGACTCGAATAATATCTTTCAATGTATAAAGGGCCTTCAAAAACCTTCACGGACTATAGAGAATAGGATTAATCTTTCCAAGGGGATTATTAGTAACTTTGAGAAGTGTTATATTTCCCATGCTTATAGGGAAATTAACACAGTGGCGAACTTTTTTGCCAACAAAGGTGTTCAAGCGATGGACAAGGTGATGTGGCAGAGGAGTGATGAGCTGGAGGTTGACGTCATTGCCTTAGTTATGTATGATCAAATTCGCAGGAAGGTGCAAACTCCCCCTACCAGCGTATGATTATTGAGTGTCATGTCATGCAGTCTCGGGACTGCTGTTCAATTATTATTCATTATTGGTTGAAGCTCAACATAAGTAATTCCTATTCTTATATTTGGTGTTTTGCACGCTTTCTGGGTATTTCGTCGGCCAACTTATTTGGTTTTCCAGAGCCTTCCAAACAGGCCTGCAATTCTACCAACATGGGTGGTGAGAGTCGCAGGGTGGAGCCGACGGATCATGAGGAGTTAAGAAGCAACACTAAGGTTTGGGAGATGCTAGAAAAGGGTGAGATAACCATTTTTATCGAAAAACTCCATAGTTGGGATCTGAACGTCACTAGGTCTTTTTCCAAAGAATGGAAGGATGGCGAGATCAATTTTTTTGGGAGAAAGGTTGTCATTGATGAGTAGTTAATTGTTGAGGTAACGAGGCTTTCCATTGAGGGCATTAAGTTTTATAGGATAGGAAGCTTTCTGACCAGGCTGTGCAATTTTTTTCGAAGATTGAGAAGGAAAAGGAGGACCTACAAAGGACTACCAAAAGCTATTACGATTATGTGAGGATTGTCTCGCATTGGAGGAAGGTGTTGAATGTGCTTATGGAGTACATTACCTTGGACAGTCGTTACACTAGGGTTTTTGGGTACCACTTTGTGCTCAACCATTTCCAGCATCAGGTTAGAGTTTCTTTCCCTTTCTATCTTGCTTCTTCTCTAAATGCTAGTCTGAAGAACTATAGTTAGAACCCAATTAGGCATTCTACCCTCCATGAGGGTCTGCTTGTTTTAATCTATGATCATTTTAAAACTATGTCGGCTCTGTCCCACCAGACCCCTTCTTCCAGGGGAAGGGTTGATATTAAGGGGAAAGGTAATTCTAGTGTCTCCCCAGAAGAAGGGTAAAAGAAAGGTCTCAGAGGATCCCTCTTATGAAGCTAATGAGGATTCGCAAACGACCCCTTCGTCTGATTATTCCAGTTACCCACTGACAGAAAGGATAGGCCCCATTATCCCAGTGATCTCAAGGCAGAGGATCATTACTTTAAAGCTTAATGTGAATTTCCTACTAACATTCTTGTTATTGCTCATAATGGGTATGTGGATTTCTTCCGGTTAATCAGATGGGTGTTTTTTGAGATTAAGGAACTTAAGCTGAATCAAAGGGCTATGAACAGTAAAATGGAAAAGGCTGATAAGAATGACAATAATAACAAAGAAAGAGATAAGGCCACTGATTTATGGACTGAAGAAGAAAATAAATATATGGTGGAGTGCCTTAAGAAAATAGTTGAGGATTTGCAACATTTTAAGAGTAACCATGATGGCAAGCTTTCTGATATGGAGGAAAAGATGAGGAACATAAAAGATTTTATCCATAAGGTGTTGGAGATGAGCCACAAAATTTTAAAATCAACGACAAAGACTATGAATACGATGGTTGAAAATTTGGAAAATGCCTATCAGGTTAGGATGGCGATGTATGTGGATGTTGAGAAAGAGGAAAGCCAGGTAGAAGGTGGGGGGCCGAGTAACAGAACTAGAGCAAACCTGAAAAGGAAGGCTGACCAGGCTCTTGTGAATATTCAGGAGATTAAGAAAATTGCTTGAAACATGAATAAACTTGAGCAGGAGGCGACGAAGATCCTTAGGAATCTGGCCTAGTGGCTAGACTTTTGGTGGTTTTTGTTGGCTTTTTGATGTGATGCCCTGGGTTGTTCCTTATTTTTTTCTTTGATGGTAATTGTTTGTTTTTTGTCTGGGTCATTTTAATGCTGTATTTTTCTTTTGTTTACTATTAAGGGTTTTGGGGTCCCTTCAAAACCTGTTTGTTCCTTGATCAAAAATTAATCTAACTAAATGATAAAAATATTCAAGATAATGACAATTCACATCATACAAATATCCCTAAATTGTTACAAACTAATGAATACAATGTAAACTGAAGTGCATGAAATACACCAACAAATTAGAAACTTTATTAACTTGCATTTGCTTATCCTTTCAACCCAAGATGCCGAACAAAAGAGAAACAATCCAGAATTATTATATCGTTAATCAACAAACTAATCATCCTAAGTTAATTGATCAATCTCTTGCTCCTAAAAAATACAACTCCGTTTATTTGTTCCCGTACCTACTACAAGCAACTAATCATTCCTTCCCAAAACCTATTACCTTTTTTTTAAGGGTTCATCATTATGGAGACTCCATAAACTTTTGGATATTAAATCTGAAAAGTTAAACAATACACAGGAATAATAAATGTTACAATGCTCACTGTATTGGATGTATTTGGGCTGGATCAGGTGATTGAGTTGGAGCATCACCACAACGAAAGCATAGG
Source organism: Sequoia sempervirens (assembly GCA_007258455.2). NCBI lineage: Eukaryota > Viridiplantae > Streptophyta > Pinopsida > Cupressales > Cupressaceae > Sequoia > Sequoia sempervirens. The sequence continues at coordinate 11,454 of VDFB02353235.1, forward strand.
TTTAAACCTGGGTGAGCTGGGACCTCCATGCAAATTGCAAGCGTTGAGTCGTTTGATCCCATATACATACAATTAAAAAGTTGCATTAACATCCTACAAACATATTAATATAGTAGCCTCCCAATATGTTGTATTTGTAACCTTTATGTAGCCTCCCAATATGTTGTATTTGTAACCTTTATGTGCTTTTCATGCCTTGCAGTTTGACAAACAAACCCTTGTTAAGGTGCATATGTGTGCTAGAAAGAGAATTTACGTGCAAAAACAGCCAATTTTTTTGTTCCTTTCCGAATAGCATACTTTGAGGTATCAATCAAAACAAAATATTCATATACCAGAAAAAATTAAATTAATTTATCACCTTTGATACAAGGAGAGATTTCATATTTATAGGCACACTGCATGTTTCTTTCCTTACACAAATTTCCTCCGACATTAATAGCAACCACATCACCATGCTCACCTAAATGCCAGTTTACATTTATTTAGGAGCGATGAATATGCCTCCTTTTGTTTTTGTAGCGCTTACATTGCTCTGCTAATGTGTTTAATATTTGATATGCTCAACACATACTTTTTCAAATTTTAAATTTACAATACATCCTGCACATAAAATGAAATGATCTTTCTGTAATGCATTAATATGCATCATGTCACTGGGAGAATATCCGCAAGTGACAGAAAGCAAATATTCAATAGATAAAGATTACACCTCCATTGCTCTTACACATTGGCTCCCAGCTCAAGAAAAATCTACCATGATTTAAACCTTTTTTTTTTTTTGCCGCTATCTAGTTTGGCTTCCTCTAGCTTCTTAGCTTAAGTTCAATCCAGTGCTGCTTCTCCTAATGTAATGGAGATTTCCAATTCAAAAAATTCTAGGCATATATTTGACAATTAGGAAGTTTTTTTTGCAGTGTGTCAAATTATGATATTGCTATCAGGATTCAACTGCATAGTTTTTGAGTCAAACTCATCCACCCATATTTCATGAGTAGTTCACAAGAACCCATTCATCATGAAAACTACAGAGTAGAATCCTGATAACAATATCATAATCTAGGCATATTTGTTTTATTCTTAAGTGTGGCTGCCTCTTAGAAACGTACAATAATTAATCAAGAGAGTATGCTCAAAAATTTTCAATTAATTTTCGGTCATACAGTACTGCAAATAATAAACAGCAATCATATTTCTCAATTAATTTTTCATACACTGCTTGAAATAATAAGCAGCAGTTAGTTCTAGTTATTCATTTTGTATTTCACATGATCCATGTAATTTACTTGATATATTAGTTCTAAATTATTTTAAGTCATAACCTAGACTGTGTGATCTTAAATCAAGACAGTGGAACAAAGCTTGGAAAATTTATCATAAAACTACGCACCCATAGAAACAATCTTTTCAATAAATGAGGTCCTGTAGATCAATTTGGCCTAAAGGACGTTCAATTTGTCTTTTTCATCTCAGCTGTTTCCAAAGGTCCTTTGCTAAAATGAACTTCCCTAAAAGGTGTATAAAATCGAGAGGGCATTTTCTTCACTCAAACAGATATTCCACAAAATCAAGCTTGATTATATATTATTAAGCAAACCTGTCAATGCCTATGTGGTAGAAATCCAATACAATACACTATCGAGTGGGGGTGTGCAAATTTTTTAACTACAATCCTTCTGTAAACCAAAGGAACTTTTAACACAGATTTGATAGATTACAAAATTTATGCTAGAGTCAGCTCTAATTTCTTTCTAGTTAAATTTTTTTCTTCTACTCCAAACATTTGACCTTCTGTCAAAACCCAGTTTTAAAACTGCATCCTGGCATAAAAAATATCTGCCAATGGTGCAGTATTGGTTTAGCCCTTTTAACATCTTTAAGAAAATCCATGATCAAACCACTGCATGCACTGGTAACAATCTCTTGCTTGTTGAAGAGAATGCTAGAATTCTTACATGTTTGTATTTGGCATTGTGACTGATTTGGATGGCTAGCCTGAAGCAGCTGTGAAGCTGAAAATTGTAGAGGCAAGACATCAAAAGCATGATTTTCATCTGGCTTAAATTTCATATCAAAAAGTCAATGGCACCAGGTAAAATTGAAAATTTTCTTGGGAGAAATCCCTGGTGTTCACCATCAGCTTGAATGTAGATGCTATCTTTTGTATTATTTGCATGCTCGATTAGCTCTTCCACTTCAATGGAATTGACACTACATAATGAAAGTTCACAAATAGATCAATATCAAGATAAAATTTATTCAGACTCACATATATAAAAATTGAGTTTTAAGCGCCAGATGCCAAAATACCATGTGAAAACAAAATCAAGGGTAACTTAAAAGCCTAAAAACCATTTCAAGCACAATATTTTTAAAGCTTCTTTGAGATTACTTCATTCTGTACTCCAATGATTAATGCAAGTACTCTAACAGTGAACTTTGATCATTAAGAGTATCAAATCCACTACAGCCTATAACATATTCTGTTGACTTAATCTATATGATAAAACAAAGACCAAGGAACAAAGTTGCTTAACAGTGAAAAAACCTACTGTCAATAACCCTATAATTCAGATATGCCTACATTGTTTTCGGTTTGAAGATCAGAAATGCAACAATTCAAATTATTTGAGGATGGCTGTGCATTTAGCTGAATAAACAGTAGCTAAAAGTACATAATTCAAAGTGACAATTTCAATTTAACACATTCATGGTTCAACAGACATGGTTAAGCACAGAGATTAAAATATCACCTAAAAACTCAATGGCTTGTGAGCTTTCACAAGACAAATCACCTCCCAAGTCACTCACCCAAAAAATTGCTGACAAATTGCGAGTCCCATCTGAAAATTCACCAATCATTTCTCTGCAAATTGCAACTAGTTCTGGTGTGAAAGTGTTTTTCATTTTTTGCTTGTGTCCCAAACCATGATCATATATGCCCATCCCACAGCTGTAAGATGCCCTCATGACTGCAAATAAATTATAAAACAACCCTCGTGATTGCCACTAAAAAAAATCTTGTGACTGTAAATAAAAAAAGTGTTATTCTGGCCACAATCCCATGACTCCACCGTGCATTTGCTGCACAAAAGTGATGACTCCACCATGTTTTTGCGCTTGATAGAAATTTTCAGTGATTTAGAGTTTTGTTACAACAATTTGATTTGTGTATGTAATTGATGTTTCACGGTAAGAAATGAACTGTAGGTTAGAAAAATTATTATGTGAATTGATGTTTTCTGTGCTTTAGATTTTGTGCTTATTTGCAGAAAAATTGAGGACAGTTTTTTGTGCTTTAAGTTTAATGTTCAGAAAATTTGCAAAGTTTTGTTGAGTTTTTGCTGAGTCACCAGGTCCAAGTCAAATTTGGGCCTGTCAAATTTTGCCAAGTGATAAGTTTTAAACTACGGTTAAGCATGTGGTGGCTGATTGTTTTTGGACAGATAAAGTTCTTTCAAATTGTTAACTCAAAATAGTAAAATACTTAGTACTGCACTTATGCATACATAAGTAGTACCAAAATGTTTCAATTTTTATAGTTACTATGTAATTAAGATAATTTTAAGATTAGAAAAGCTCCATTCCACTCAACAATTATAAATCACTGTCTAATTCCTATGGTTGCATTAGAGAAGGATAACAGAAATTCTCCCAAGAAAGCAGGCCAAAGATTATGCAAAGAACAAGAAAGGTTGAGAATTGTAGTGGCTTAAGTGCCTTCTGCAATTCAAGTGTCACTGTGCTTTGTAAATAATTTGACAGCCTATAACCATCTGCGGGGATTCATTTACTACATGAACTGTGATAGGTATGGTGATAATAGTGAATAGGAAAACTTCAAGAATCTAGTCCAAGGAATTAAAAAAGGACTCAGCACTATATACTTGAATTTTGAACATTCGTGGCTGTTAGAATGCCACATTGGACCTAAGACATAGCTGCTAGCTTGTTGCCACATTGAACCTAAGACATAGCTGCTAGCTTGTTTATCTGCACCACATTTTCTCTTGTAGAGCAGTATTTTGATGTCAAAAATCTCATAATCTCTAGCCCTGAGTTAATTTTTTGTGTTACTGTTTAAGCTCATAATCTTTCTATATATTTGCTATAATAGGTCTGTTCTGGTGACTGCAAATCTGTAAGAATATTGCCTGCAGTACTTCCTTATTTCAAGATTTATGACTTACTTTCATGAGAAAATATTTATTGTTTATTCCCCTTTCCCAGCAGTATTTTGATATTATCACTACAATTTATTCTGAAATTTGACATTTCATTAGTCATAGATGACTGTATATAGGGTTACCCAAGGAAGTAAGGGAGTTAAGAAGTATTGGAAGAAAGAAAGAAAGAATTGGAGGTGGAGAGGAGGACTAAATCATCTTAGAAATTTGGTGTATGTATAGGATGTGCATGATGAGGGAATGCATCAGGGATAAGTGTGAATGGAGAGTGATGTGGGCAATGTAGGCCATGCAATAGAATTTGTGGTGAGGTAAGGCTACAGAAAGCAAAATTTGGCTTTTGTGAGGTATATGGTCAGAAGTAAGGTCTATGAAATAAATGGTGTCATGTCTGATGTGTGGCTGTGATAATGAGAGTAAAAGGGGGTAGGCATTATGATTAGACAGTGTGTGGGCGGGCGAAAACACACCGGTGTTAGGACATGCAGGTAGAAAAGATTGAGTTGAGATGTGAGTGGTGGATTTTCTTGTAAAAAGGGAACAAAGATTAAACTTATAATGTCCCTTTGGATTCATTTGGAGAGTACGATCCTTTGTGGCTTTTGGATTCTGCTTGAGGGGCCTTTATTCATCGAACACTCATTGGGTTATGTACCATGGTAACGTATGTGGAGAATGATGTTGTTGGTATTGATTCGGAGCTCCAATGTCTCATTGTTTTCAGTGATAGCATGTTTTGCTAGATTGTCAACAATGAATTCAATTACCATCTAATATGTTGGAAGTAGACTGTCATGATTCCCATCTGTTGATGATATTACGAAGCCACTATGAATTTGATGTTGTTGCTAACACATTGTATGAAGAGAGGTAAGTGATGGATTTGAGGAGAGCCTCAGAAAACCATTCTAACTGTTGCCTCAAAAAGCAGGCTTGTGTCCTGCTATTTATTTGCTAAATAAGGCTAGTACAGAGCAGCGTATAACCTTATATCACATGCTTCCGAATTGCTGATTGGATTTGATTAGAACTTGTTGGGGGGTGGACAATGCCATCCTTCTAAAAGTATTTATGATCTGCATGGATCATAAAATAAAATTTGTAATTAGATAAGTATAAACATGGACATCCTGGAGAAGTGGATGTCCCAGTTTGTCTTATCTATTTTGTCTTTCCAAGAGGAGAGGAATGTGGTATTTTGTCCTTTCCCTCAATGGGAAGTGAAAATTCACAAAGATAGGAGAAATGATGTTATGTGACTTTTATCCCAAAGAGAAGAGAAAACTATGAAATAACCCTATAGAATTAAAAGGGAGATAGAAAAATAAAGGATATTATGATCCTTTGGTTAAAAGAGAAATTAATAAAGAATATGTATAAAAACTCTTTTAAAAGGGGGAGGAATAATTATTTATTAAATAATTATTAAAAGGGAACTCTCGTGAAAGGGTGTGATGGTTTGGAAAACACCCCTTAAAAGGATATATAAGGAATTCATGTGAGACTTGGAAAAAGGAGGGAGAACATTCAAGGAAGAAGAAAGTGGTTTGGTGAGCTATGAGCATCGAAGAAGGGAGCACATAGAATGTGTCCAACTCGGGGTACAAAGTACATCCGGGATTGTCCTGGCAAGGGCTGTTATATATGTTGAGTAAACTTTGGAGCATTTTATATACATGTTAATTAATTACTCTGAAGCATAGTGTGCACTTGTGTTGAGCATTGTCCTATTGAACCAGCACTTGTGTAGAGCGCAATAGTGTGTTGTGTTCCAAAAAGGATCCGTTTCCTCCTAGATTGTTCCATACCAAGAGCCAATACCACTGACATCTTCCTAGGGTGTGAGTGACTTTTTCAAGTGATTTAGATAAGTATTGAAAACCATAGATTCTAAAATATATTGACAATATTATATATATGATTTTGGTATTAATCTATATGAATTATATAGATGTGTTATTCAATTTATTCTGTTAATTATTTAATTTAGAATTCTTACTAAATTATCACATTGCCTTTTGCATTGGTTATTCACATCTATTTTAATAATATTGTAACTTGTAAAATTATCTTAACTCTAATATTCAATCTATTTAATCCGCTGCTAACAATTGAATAACTTTGGGAGAATAGTGACATTACAAATGATGCACAGTCTCTTCTATTTCAAAATGGAGGTGAAAAGTCACACAAGGGAGGAGAAAGGATGCATTGTCTCTTCCATTTCCTAAGGAGAGGTGAAAGGTTACACATGTCTCTTCAGTTCCTAAGGGTTTGAAAATCTATATATGTGAGCTTGAGTTTAAGCAAGCAAGGGAGGACAATTGTACCTACAAGGATATTGTTGTACCTTCTCCATTCAGTATTAATGGGAGGGCAATTGTGTTGTACTTTCCCATCCAGATTTGATGGAGAGCAATTGTATATTATATCATTCGTTTTATGAGTAATATACTGATACTCAAGTAGAAGAGCAGTTGCCTCTACCAACCAACTGGGTTTTCCACCCCACATTGGGATTTTCCTAGGTCAAATAATGTGTTATGTTGCAGCACTTTACTTTCTGAGTGGCACAGTATAATAGTTTATTCATTTATGGCTGTCATTTAATTGTTATTAAGTAGCACAGTACAAATTCTTGGTTTTGTAATTTCTATAAATATAAGTCTTGAGATTTTATGGATCAACTTAGCTGTTAGAATTTGTCTTTATAGAAGGTAGGGAATTTGAAATAGTTGCTATGCCATTGCATTCTTGAGTTCTATTGAATAAATCAGATTCTGATTATGCTCTTGAGATATTAGATCTTGTATGTGTGCTAAAATGTGGCACTGAACTGCATACTTTCTCTCTTTTGTTTCAGAGAGAAAGTGGCTGATATATTTCAATGTTGTTTCTAAAATTTCAACCTCATTCTCTCAAGATCTGTCCACTTGACAAATGCAGATGAGAAGGCGAGTTGATATAGAATCTATTTCACACAGATTTATGAAAGAATTTCATGTTTAACTTACCCAGGTGATTCTAGATTTTTGTCAGTAGGATTCCCCTTGCAGTTGTAACTTGGTGAGGGCAGCAATTAACTATGGTTCAACTATTTCAATATGAGCACTAAAACCATTGTCTCTGATTTTTATCTGTAAAGATTCAATCTCATTCTCGAATCTCTGATTCCAAGTTTTGAAAGAGATTTCTTTACAATTTAAAAAGTAACTTTCCCCACAAACTTGTATGTGGAAAATCAAGCAGAGGGGAGACTGTCAATCCACTATTAATGAACTAACACATGCAAATCTGGATGCTTCAGCCATAATTTTAGAAATTGAATATACATTTGAATTTTTCGAATGAAAATAGGCTTTGCATACCTTTAAGGAAACAAGCCAGTGGTCAGCGAGAGCTGTATTGAAACTCTCAAAGACTTAAATGCATATTTATCCACTTGTGATCCAGCAGAAAGCAGTTTAGCCATTCGGTAATAGACGTGGCTACCTTTCTGCGATTTCCCCATAGCCATTTCCCATCTCAGAGGTCTGGGTCAATTAAATAGTGTCATTTAAGCTGTCGTGGCAAGAGCCCTTGCCTTGGATGGAACAGTGTTCCCCTTTCTTTTATTGGGCAGATTTAATCATTTTGAAATCTCCACCAATTAGGATGGAATGTTGATGCTGCAACTGTATTCGGTTGGCTAGCTCCATGAAAACTTTTTCCTTGGATTTTAGAGTGTAAAATTTAATTGCATTTTAATGTGTGAACTTTGATTACTCTTCTCCAAGAATGCTCTTGAACAGATTGAGTATTACATTTGTGGAATTTTAAAAGGCCACTAACTCACTAACACAACCTTTTGGATTTATCCTCAATTGAAATCTGGGTCCCAAAGGGGATAACCACTGTTGTTGACTGGTTTCTAGTTGGTGTCTTTGTTAATCATATGATAACAGTGAAGAGCCGGGCCATGACCCAATTGCTGGTCCAGCTGTTCGTCTGAATTTAAAAGTGACAAAGGAATGGATATTTTCAGGCTTACCTGGCAATCAATTGTTTGCTTCATCTTCATTGACTAGGCTATTCCCCTGTGTTGAGTTGGTGCCAATTCTTTGGCCTGTAATTGGAAGCTCGATCCTGACATTTTTTAACTTGTGGATTAAGGGATTACTGGAGAATTTGTAAATGACCTCTTGAATCTTGATGCACATGTTGTGAATTTAGCTTCAGTTTCATGACACTGTCTAACTCAGGTTGATGCTGCCACACGGGCAGAATTATGCAAGATGACTGGGGGATAAATTCATGGTAAAAACTGGCTGCTCCCAGTCTATGCTTTCAAGATCAAGGAGCGATTTATATGGTAGAGGCAATTCCAAATTCACATTTCACAGGAAGGCATATTGCAAAATGGCAAGTCTGAGAATTAGCTCAGAAGCTACAATGCATTTTCCAATAACATGATGTGCCATTAATGAGGAAGTCAAAGTGCACAGGAATGGTTCAGAAAACTACCCCCACCAGCCCTACAAACAAGGATAAAAAACTCCCACCCTCATCCTTGAATCTACTTACGCATTATGACCACAATCACTGAATATTATAAATATAGATAACTTATATCATCAAATGAGAAAAGTGAGGATACTCAGAAGTATAACAATAATTTGACATTAGTGAAACCTCCTTTTAGCTTTTGAGCAACAAGCAGCAAACTAAATTAGAAGGTCATCTAGAAAACTTATCTTAGGCAAATAACTCCCAAACAACAAATGTGACTAAATAGACACCACAAGAACTAACACCCAAGATAAGTGTCACTTCATAGCAACAATGTAACAACCCTTACCAATGAAACTGATGCTGCCACAATAATTTTCAAAGACTATCCATTTCTTCAAAACTATTACACCCATAGTTCGCAGACTCAAACTTGAAGAGTATCGAGCAAGCCAAAAAAAATCGACTCAACAAAAAATTGACCAAAATCAACAACTTAAAAAAGCACTTAAATTTCTTTGAAAACACATTTGTTTTGCAAAATTCAGTTATGAAATGTATAAATGAGTCTAAAAAACCATGGAGAAGTGTTTTCTATTAGATTTTAATATTTATTCTTAAATACTATGTTACTGGGTTCTCCTAATTGGGCTCTTGTGCCCGCTACAGGAGCGTCCGAGGGTGCCTAGGGAGTGCTTCGGATGCCATACCCACAGAGAACTCGAGGCGTCTGGGGCACTCCCAGGCATTCCCAAGCGCTCCTGCAAGTGCCGATGCCTTACGGGTGGCAAAAAATAATTAAATTTTTAAAAAAAAATGCAAAATGTGTTTTTAAAGATAAAATTATGAAAATGGCATGCACCACGAAGGTTTGTATGGTTTCAAAGGCCTTAATTTGGGCTTGGTGGCGAGGGCTTTGCCCTCGACCTTGCCTTGTATTCTGATAGGGCATTGCCCCTGGACCCCACGGTGTTGCCCTTCGACCCCATTGGGAGCATTGCCCCCAAACCCCCACGAGGGGTGCTACCCCTCGACCCCGTTGGGGGCGTTGCCCCCAAATCTCCACAAGGGGCGTTTCCCCTCAACTCCGCAAGGGACGTTGCCCCCAAACCACTCCGCAAGGGACGTTGCCCCCACATAAGGGGTGCTAACCCTTGTTTACTTGCTGGGGTAACTTTAACATACTACGAGAGTAAATAGATGAAACTTACAGAACCTAGAACATGTACAAAAATCATTCACGAACACATAGTGCACATAATAGATGTATTTATTCATCAATTAACATCAAGTACAATAGCATAATGTCACCAACATAATAGCATAGTTGTGTCCCGATTACAATAAATCCAAGTACATATAGTCACTAGTGGTGGTTGAGAAACCAACCGTTGCAACGCTTCGTAACAACCCAACCACTAATTGGGACTTAGTTTCCTAAAACAACATGTGATATCAAGTGTATGAATTATTTGCTATTTGACTATAGTTTTATTTAATTACAACTGACTATGGCTGACTACAACTAACTACAACCGACTATGACTATGACCAACTATGGCCGACTACGGCCGACTATGATCGACTACGGCTGATTATGACCGACTACGATCGATTATGACCGACTACATCATCCCCCACACAAAAGTAGTCATCTTCCATACAACAAAAAACAAAAATGGGGAATAGAAAGGGAAATCAAGAAGAGGGAGGGTGAGAGGGCACCCCTAGTTGTACTGACGATGTAGGGGTTGGCGTTGTTGACTACTATTACTGGAGACGTTCAAGCTTCTGGTTGGCTGCCCGCTGCCTCTCATGTGTTGTTTCCCCCATTTGTACTGTCTCAGAAAGTGTGGCCTTCACCCTCTCAAGCCCCTGACTCTGCCCCTCCATCTCCTTGTCCTTCGCTTGCAGTTGGCTCTCCTTCTCAGCAAGGAGTCTCTCTGCCTTGGTCAACGGTGTGTCTCGTTCCGCCAGTAGTTCCTTCTCACCCAACTACACATCGTGCTCTGCCAGCACTCTCCTTCTCAGCCACAGTTTGCTTGGAAGTTGTGACTCTTGAGTGCTCAATGGCCAACTGCTTCAACTTTTGTCTAGAAGTCTCGGTCGTCTCTGCTCTAGGCCACCCGCCTTTGCATTCCAGCTACATAAACGCCAAGATCCTCTCGATCTCATGTACCATTAAGGGATCATGTCCCATGTCCATCTATTGTCCAACTCCACCAACTTCGTACATAACTCTCGCCATCTTGTGCAGTTCACTCAGGTACCTCTGGATTGTACTGTGAAGATCATAGGCATCTAGCTCACTTATCTCAATGTACACTATGTTTTCATCACTGGACTCCTCTCCCGACTCTTCTAGATGTCATTCTGGCTATGCTGGTTGTGAGGGTGGTGTATGTGTTGGCCGTGAAGCTGGAAGAACTGACTGTGATATTGGTGGCTCTGGCTATACTGTGAAAGGTCGTACTATCAATTTGTTTCTACATTGTGTTTTCACCCTCTTCAATCGTACTATATGCTTTTCTTCCCTTCTACTGGATGTAGTCGTACGAATTCCTCTTCTACCCACTTTGATACTTCTCTCGGCCGTACGTTGGTTCCTTGTGTTTAATGCATCATACACGTACAAATCTGCCTTCCCATATGGAACCTCGTCCTTTGCAATCCTCGCACGTCTTCCATACTCCTTTGTGTGCTCTCTCTAAATTGACAATCACCTTTGCGTGGTCCTATTTGCACCTTCCGTACAAGCCCGTCCTTTGTCACATACAACTGTATGTTGTATGTTTGTCCTTCGTATGGTTTGAACCCATAGTATGGTGTTCTGCTCTTGATTTTTCATACACCCTCGTTGCAATTTTTGCACGGGGCCTTCACAACTTCGCCCTACAATATGATTCTTTTGCTCAGCTTTCAATTGCCAACTTCACCATACTTCCTCACATTCTCTTGGTCGTACGATGCAGTGAAAATCACCTGAATTTGATCGTATTGTACTTTCAGTCATGCCAGGTACCTTATTCGTTGTTGTCATATTGCTCCCTCCTATCATGCGTCATTCTTCTGCACAAGTCATACGTCCTTGGCTCTCACTTAGGACGGGGTGCGGATGTTGACTCTCAGGCGGCGGTTTGTGCGTTATATATAGCGTGTGGTGTGAGTTTTGGTGGGTTTGAAGGGATTTGGGGTCCGTTTTATCGGACTTCCACCATATGCGTCTGATATCTCTCCAACTGGATTCATTGTGAGCACCTGCTTTCATTTGTGTGGTGTACAATTTTGCCATTTACAATCCGCCAAGATATTTTTCGCCCTGTCATTTTCCTTCTACCTTCTTCACCGTCAACTTTTAATAGTTCTGGCGATCACCGCACAGTGCCAGGGTACTTTCGGTACAATACCTACTGCCGGTACAATCGCCGCAGTTCTCACTAAACACTCTTTGTAAAATTTTTGTCTTCCCATGCGATACCCTTATGTTTCTTAGATGGTTTGACACCCTCTTTTGTCCTTCCATTCCATTTCCATTTTCTCATCTTTCCTCATTCCTCCTTCCCTTTTCCATTTCCATTCTTCTCCTTTATTTTAATATTTCCTTCATCTCCTTTAATTCTTTTCAGCTTCTGATTTTTTCGTCCCTTCTCTTCATTTTTTGAAATTTTTAATTCTCTTATTTTATTATTTTCATTTTTTCCATTTCCAACTTCTCTTTTATAATTTTTTCGATTTTTTCATTTTTTGGCTCCGACACAATTTTTCTACTTCATAATATTTTCTTTTCCGCGTTTTTCTCTCGTTACCTCATACTTTGACTATTTTGTCACATTCAAACTTATGAATATCATATAGTTTTGTTACTCCTTCATTGTGCTCTCTATACTCGATCGGAAGTGTTCGGTTGGACGTGCCCTTCTCTTTTTCCTAGATTTCTTCGGCCGAAAGTGTCTGGCTAGACGTGCCCTTCTCTTGGATTTCTCTGGTCGAAAGTGTGTAGCTAGACGTGGCCTTCTCCTCTTCCTCGATTTCTCCGACCTGTAGCATGTTACACTCTCCATGGAACACCTCATAATCCTCCATTTGCCAATGAAATAGGCCATTTAGTGAGCTTGTCTCGTCCTCCAAGCAACTCTCGAGTTCAAGTATGCCCTCATCGTTCGGCTCCATAGCCTTCCTTCATTTGTATCTAGTTCTCCCCCATCAGATTATGATCCAGAGGATGCCAATTCTTCACTCACAACTTGGTTCTTTAGATCGATGATGTACTTCCTCCCATTGCTTTCGATTGAGAGTGTGTTCCGCTTCCAATTGTGATTTGCCTTGGCGGCAATCAACTATCCTCTCCCAAGTAGTGCATCATATGCTTTCTTCTATAATGGGATGATGACAAAGTTTAGCAAGAATGGTTGTCCCGTCGTCACCTTACATTGCCATCGATTGTTCCTAACAACTTATTACCATGTTGATCAGCCCAACTAGTTTGGGCATTCGGTGGCTAGAGTGCTTAGGCTTCCGGAGCTCCTCATGTATTGTCTTTTTAAGGTATGTTGACTTTCGACCCTTTGTCGATGATAAGTGTTGTTGAACTTTCCTCCCGTCTCCATTTGCGCGATAAAATTCGGTCTCTTTTCAATGTTTTCCGTTAGCAGCTTGTGGAGATTGGAGGTGACTTTTATTTCACCCGCGGGTGGAGATTACGCCTATCGTTCCCTTCCTTGACGCTGGGTGCTAGCGTTTGTTAGGTCACCAGCTACGTTGGTGATTGCCATTCCAAGTGGCATTTGTTGTGGAGGTGGGTCGGCTTTGATAGATTTTATGGTCCTGTGCCACCATGGGTACGATGTTTCTTTTCTGCCGCAGGCCATGCAAGGCGTGCCCGGGATTTGAGTTCTTTGTTCCTTAGCTTCATCAACGCCACCTCTACCGCAGCTTCCCTTCGTTTTCTTTTGTTTTTCATATGGCGGATTCCGATGGGTGGAAGCCAGCAGTATAAAGACCTCCTCAACCACCTCAACTATAATATACTGCCCTATTCGGTAGTAGTATCTTGTAATCAAAGCAATCCACCACCAATCTTCTACATACCGCCGGTATTTTGGCATTTCCACGGCAAGTGGCCCATTCATTGCACCCGGCATTTGTATCATAGGTCTTCCTATGCTTCTATAAAATGCGTAATACAGCGCTGGACTTTTTATTTGCTTGGTAGCCTCGGAGGTTGCATTGCTGTATGCTTGGGAAGCCGGTGAATTGTGTTTGGCGGTTGACTATTCTCTTGTGAATAGCACTTGTGTACTCCTAGTTTTTAGGTTGTATGGGCATTCCTTGATGGAATATCCCATTACTTGGCAAATATCATAGAATAGCTTCTTTCGGCAATTAGCCTTTGTGTGACCTTCCCCCTTGCAGTCTGTGCACCACAGCTCTTTAGTTTCTTTCGTACTCTCCTTCTTGGCCTTCAATTCCTTCAACATTCTTCATCATATCTTGTCGGAGACCTTGAACAATCTTCGACTCATCTTCGCTACTCTCCTTCGTGCTATCATCATCATCAGTTTTCTTCTTCCCCCAAGAGGATGTCTTGTTCTTGCTCTCTTGCACTCTTGGCCACGTACGGGTCAGCAACATGTCCCCTCTTAGCATCCTCTACACCTTGAGTCTCCTGCGATTGGTACCGATACTCCCTCTACCCAGGGGTCTTTGGCTTGGATCCTCCAAACCTTGGTCCCTCGTCTGAAATGGACAATTCTCGAATGCAGCTTATACTATTTTCAAGTTCTTTTAGAAGTTCATTTTCATCATTTTTAAATTTTTCTTTATTTGTTACAAATTGTGTCTTGAAGGTTCCTTCGTCGGTTTCCTCGACAAGGTTTTGGTGCAATTTAGCAATGGATTGGTTTATTTCATTAATGTCTTCATTCATTTCTTTAGCAATTTGTTTCAGTCTCCTTCGTCGGTTTTCTTGTTCCTGCAATTTGAGTGATCCTTGTACTCTTTCCTTAGGTGTCTCTTACCCACTTGGTACCAGGCATTTGTCCTTATTGGGCTGTACGAGCATTAATTGTTGGTTGTACGATCATTAGTTGTCGAGAGTACACCTTCAACTAGTGTCACGTTCCTCCTCCCGTTTGCTTCTTTCCTCATACCATTGTATTATTTGTTATCTTCGGCATTCTTGGTCACTCTCTACCCGAAGATCTTGAAATATGATGTAATGACGTGCAAGCAACCTTGGCAATCAGTTGAGGAGATGGTCAACCTCTGGATTGACGTGCAGTCTATCCCAGATGACCGACTGAGGGATCTCTCGCCTGAGAGCCTCCCTCCGTACGTGATCCCTCAACGAGATGTCCCACAGGTTCGCCAAATCCTCCGTCAATGCATCTTCCCTATCTTTGTTTGCTTGCACCGATTCCTCGATCGGTTGACCCATCACGACGCCATTCCCTAGTCGAGGTGATTTTCCCTAGTTCACTTAGGCAACGGAGCCAAATGTTTACTCACTGGGATAACTTTAACGTACTACGAGAGTAAACGGATGAAATTTACAGAACATAGAACATGTAAAGAGATCATTCAAAAACACATATTGCATAGAATAGATGTTGCATTTATTCATCAATTAACAGTAAGAAAAATAGCATAATGTCACCAACATAATAGCATTGTCGTAATATCACTGTGTCCCGACTACAATAAACCCAAGTACTTATAGTCACTGGTGGTGGTTGAGAAACCACCGTTGTGACGCTTCGTTATAACTAAACCAACTAGTCGAGGACTTAGTTTCTTGAAACAACATGCAACATAAAGTGTATGAAATATTTGCTATCTAACTATAGTTTCATTTAATTATAATTTACTATGACCGATTATGGCCGACTACAACTCTCAACCCCATCAGGGCCTACACTCCCAACCCCCACTAGTTATTGGGATCTATTGTCACATAAAAAACTTGATTACAATGAGGGTGTCTAGGAATGAAGGCCAAAATTGACAACTTAAACAATTAACTTTATGGCTATCATAATATCATTGATCAATGATGAAGTATCATACTATCAAAAGATCAAATGTCATAATTATCTTAAAATAAAAAATTATCAAATGTATTTGTAATTTTATATATTTTTTAATTTTTTTGCACATATATATATATACAACCATACCCAAGAAAAAAAATTCGCCATACCAGCATACTAGAATCTCGTACCCATACCCGACCCCGTACCAGAATCAACAACTTAGCTTAAATACAAATGGAGTATAATAGTGCATCATCATGTGGAGCTAGATGCAATAGCTAACTAATAACTATTATGAATTTATGACCGTTTTGAAAATCATCATCATAAATTGCATATCTAAGCAAGTAGAAAATTACAAGCTTTTACAATTTCCTTTTCCCAATTCTAGTGAAGAATTGGGCGATAGAGAATTTAGTCCTTGCACTCAGTTGCAACTCCTTGCTTGGCCTAGAAGACTATGCCTGCTTTTCCACCCTACTACTAGATGGCAATGAATTCTTTGCCACATCAATGTCATTCAATGACAATCCAATCTTCCCTACTTCTATTGCAACCACATTCTCCATACCTTGCCTCTCGAAATCAACAATCTCATCCTCTATAAACAAAGAAGACTCATCATCATGCAAGTCTAGTCACTAAAGTGATCAATCTCATCCAAATCAATAGGCGGTTCTAATTTGTCCACCATTTTGCATTAAGTCAAATGTTGTATTGCACAAAAACTAGGTCATTGAGGCGTTGTTGACTCAACTTATTACGCTTCTTCATGAGAATGGCATCAAAAAAACTTTAATTGCACTCACGACTAGAAGCACAACAAGGTTGAGACAGAATTTGGAGGGCTAGCTGGTATTTCCACCCTAATCTTCCCACCAAGAACCTACAAATAAGATATTCTAAGAGTTCGTAAATAAACAATATTTTATTAATAATTGTAATTGTTACTTGCAAGATATAAGACTTCACTTTTTCTTACCTAATGTCTAAGTGGATCTTCCTTGAATAGCTAGTGGCAAAGAAAAGAACCTCTCCCTAGCTTACTTATAATTTTGCAACTTTGAAAAGATGAGGTTTGGTGCCTCAACTTCAAGTGTTGTCCCCTCAATGCATGTTGAGAGCCCCTACATAATCTCCCCATAAGCATCCGTGAAGCTATTAGAGAAAAAAACTTGGGGTTGAAGTAGTACCCTGATGCATGAATGGGTTTGAGTTGTTCCACGTCTGATCAATGATCTCCCAAATAAGGGAAAATCTACTTGCGTCCCCCCTTTAATAGTTTTGGATGGCCTCTTTGTCCCTATCCATGGGCTCATAAATAGATCCCATTGGGTTTTGCTCTCCATCCACCAAGCACAAAACCCTCCCTAACAGTTCCACTAGCTACAAACAAACGAATTAAGTTACAATAAATAAATACTTTTAAAGATTAAAGATAAAGGACTCAATTTGAAATTTAAATTAAATTTTCAAGTTACCTTAACAATCTCTATAGCTCTGTTGCCAAAGAGATTAAAAAAAAAGCAGTCTCTATTGCTCTCTTGGTGAAGAGATAAAAAAAAAAATCTTTGAGGTCCTCTCTCCATCAACCTTCTTTGAATAGGTTGAGTCTACCCATGCTTGACTCAAACATCTGTTCAAAGATTTTAATAAACTAGAAATACTTTGCAACACTAGAAAATTAGTGGTAAACCTTATGGCACCTAATCACAAGCTCTTTCCCTTGGTGTGATCCTTCATCAAGTTAAGAACCCATGGGTGATTATAAATATATTTTGTTATATTCCTTTCATCTTCTACAATCATTCTCACCCAATCGATTTTTCCTATGTCTTCCAAAAGAAAGGTCAAGGCAATGGGTTGCACAAGGGGTCCAAAAGAGTGTCAAATGCCTCTTCCGAAGCAATCTTCCAAGTGCCATGTATGTCATCGCATTGTCAACAACAATTTGCACAACATTTTGTATTCCCACCTCTAAAACAACCTCCTCCAACATCAAGCTCAAATTTTTTGCATTCTTTATTTTGTTGGAGGCATCAATTGACTTCAAGATAGTCAACTCACCATTTGAGGCCACTAGAAAATTAAAGGGTAGTTCCTTCCACCCATACACCCATTTGAAAGAATTTTGCATCCTAACTTTTGCCACTACTTCTTTTGATCTTCCATTATTATTTTTGCATCTATAATAGCATCTTGGAGCAACCTGCCACTTACATCTTTTGGAGATGATGCCTTGTACCCTTTCCCTACAATTATCAATGATGTCACCAAATACTCCCAATATGGACTCCTTGCCACATTGAAGGG
>VDFB02353236.1:0-17861 GCA_007258455.2 Sequoia sempervirens
CTAGGGTGTTCGAATGAACCCTGATTCAAGTGAACCCTATTAAATGATGGGACCCATTTTTTTGCATTTTTTTATAATGAAAACAATGGAAAAGTGAATAGAAGGGGGAGGTTCACTCGAACCTAGGTTCATTTGAACCCCCCTTTTCCCCCTTCTCCCCTCTGACACCAGATTTCTTTAGATTTTTTCCCTTCGAATCTTGAGTTGAAGATGAAAATGGAGGAGACTTCATAGACCCAACTGGATGATGGTAGTCCTGAGAACGAGCTATCCGTCAAATATAATTTTAATATGTTTTGGTTTTATTATGTATTTATTTTTTTAGTTTGATTAAACATATGTTTTTCACTGAAAATCAAGCTCTCTATTCTACACATGTGGAAATATAGCATATTATAAAAATAAAATTTTGAAAAATATGTTCAGGCTAGGTATTGATGTCCTTGATCTAGCAAAAAACAAAATTGAATTTCGATACATACAAAAGAAGTTATGTTGTATACGGTCCGCCTATGTCTGAATTGTAATTGGTTTGACTTCGAAACTTGATTAAGAAAAAAATTTAGTAAAACACTATGAAACCAAATTAACTGGTTAGATATCGTGGTTACAAATATAAATTTGAAAAAAATAGAATTTTATCCTTCATAGAAAAAAAGTTATGTTGTATACGGTGAGCATCACTCCTTAAAATGGTGTTTACTGATAAAAACTAGTTTTCGTTCAGGAGATGGAAAAATAAGTTCAATCTGATTCCAAAATTTTTGAAATTTAAATATATTTAGAATCTATAGAAAAAATGTCACAAATAACTAGTTTCAATCATCTTCAAATTCCTCACGGCTTAGCCGCTATAGGTGCCTGAAAGTGAAGATTTAGTTAGAAAAAATCAGTTCAGTGTCTAGTTTGGCCAAAAATTGTAAACTAGTATTGTGGGATCACCCATTACCAAAATCATTGATAACTTTTATTTTATCTTTCATCGGAACTTTGAGTGAAATCCACAACAAATAAACATTTAAAATCAATGCTTTCACTTTCCATGAGCACATATTGGCTTCAAAAGGATTGTGATAATTGGACTTCCAAGTCATCAATGTTCCTTCTACATTACCTTCACCATTGTGAAGATTCTAGGATGTATGTAGATGATGGATAAAGTGAGATAGGTGGAGGAGGGATGAATAGGGAAATAGCACTATCGTAGAATGTATTTATGAGTGGTGAAGATAGATTTTGTGTCATATGAGGGGAATGAGGTATGCCACAAGGAGGAAATATGGTAAGAATTGAAGGAGAAATGGTTGGAAAGTGCTCATTATCAGAAGAATACTCTTTAGGATCTATAAAATCTCTCCCTTAAACTTCTTGTATGGGATTTAATGATTTCTCTTTCATCTTTAATATCTTTTTTTGAATCATCTCCACACATACTCTTTAAACTCTTCTTTTAGGCGAATCTTCATCATCATTTCCTCCTTGAATATCTTTTTGAGTGTTAGTAATCAAAGGAGGAGTTTGAGAAAGAGAAGAAGAAGAAGAACCTTCTTAGTTATCATTTATCTTGAAGAAACATCTTTATTTGAAGGCTTGATAGTTTTTTCTTCAATAACTTTCATTTTCACCCAATCTTTTGACATTGTGAGAATATGAGCAATCCTTTCATCTTGTTCTTTAATTTCTTCATTTTCCCAATTAATGGGTGGTAAGGGTTGTATTTGAATATTTTAATAATAAAGAGTATCGATCAAATCTGGACTAATATATTCAATCCCTTAAACATCCCAACCTAGTCTAAATTATTTAATTTTATTGATCAAGAGTAAATATCATCTAATATCTTTCTTGGACTTCATAATCAACCTCACAATCCTCTGAGAAGTCTTCAATCTTTGGAAAATGACAATACCCAACACCAAGATTCAATTTTTTTCAATGTAACCTTTATTGTCATAGAGAAGCCTCATGGTGTAAAATAAAAAAATTCAATTTCACTACTGATATTTCAATGTTTTAAGCATCAAAGGAAGATTTACACATGTAGTTACAAAGGTTTATGGGAAAATGAACACCAATTTTCTTGCTTTCTTTACACCTTTTGTTGAGTGGAACAATTTATTTAAAAAGCTCTATCAAGACAATTTTATCATCCACATACGTCGGTAGCTTATACACATAACCATCAAATCCGCCAACTCATAAATAGGTGAATCTTAGAAACTAGATGAAATAGCATCCATAGTTTCTAATAAGGCTTGTTGCTTCTTAAGATATCATGAGCCTAGTGAAAAGGTGCATCTGCTTTTCAAAGTAATTTGAATTCTTATTTCCCATCAACCTATGAAGAAACAAAATTATGTTGGAGACATCTTCAATGAAGTGAAATTTGTGTTTAGAACCTTTGGCAATTGGGATTTTTGTCCTTTTAGCACAAGTAACGAATTCCTTGCTAAGGTGTTGAGGCATTGTCTTTTCTTCTTATTGAATTATTGGTGCAAAACCTTTGTACATCTATGTTGAAACAATGATCTCTAATAAGCAACCTAAGAGATTCCAATAGAAGCAACATCTAATCTACCCACCAATTTGTCATCAATAGTTCTAACCTCCCTAGTTTTGGGATTATAATCTTTCATGCACTTTAAGAACAAATCAAGACATTGAACCACCATAAGAAAGCCAGCAACATGAGCTAACCCACTTTCAAATATTTTGTGCAATTGATGACCTTTTTGCCTTCCTCCATTTTCTTATAAAAATCTTGCAAGCTAATCTCTCCCTATTTTGTCCTGGTAATTTTAGGAAGTGTGGGTTCCTCAAACCTTTGGTATATGTATTTCATGATGATAAAGGTGTCCTCTAAATCAATGTCTATACATATAGCTTAGCCTTTGTTGTCTAATATCCAAGTTATCAAAGCTAAGTAGGCAACTATTGTCAATCAATCACTAATTTCTTGAAAAGTATAATGTCAATACAGTTCATGCATCTTATCTTCTTCTTTAGATTCTGCATATCTCTACCAATTTTGTTATTCAAAAGCTCTTTGTGTAGATTCTACTTTTCCTCTTCATGACATTTTGAAATAGTTTGCATTTTTTTTTCTTATATTTCTACAAGCTAAATCTCATAGCTGATCATTAATAACACTCTTTTCATGGTTACAGAAGATATTACATTTGATAGGAAGACATCCTTTGGAACGTTCTGCTGAACATTGCACATGCCTAGTCAGTGAAGACATCCGTTGGAACATTTTGTTAAACATTGCACATGCCTAGTAAGTGGTTCCACATCTTGCATGCCTTTATACCAGAGTGTTCTTAACTCACGTCGATTGCAATTACTGGAATATTTCAAAACCCCTTCAACAGATCCATTTTATACATATCTTATAAATAAAATATCTTCTTATGCTTCTACACTTTGCCTGCATATTTGCCAAAACCATTGCAACGTTAATATTGGCAAGGTTCTTTTATTATTATGTTTTAATGAACACCTATATGTCGTTAAAGATCCCGCTTGGCTCGATTAGAAAAGATGCCATCAAAGTTTATGAAGTTTAGATTTACACCCACCACTCTCATTTGCTTAGAAATTTTTAAAGCCCCTCTCAATAAATCCTTTTTTGCATATTCTCCAATCATTACATTTTAGGCGACAATATTCTTTTGAAGCATTTGGTTAAGTATTTGATCTTTCTTTCTGAATGGTTCCATGGTTTGTAGGCATGTTTACTAGGCTAGTTGTAAATATAATATTTATCAAAATTTCTTCCTATTGTGCATTTATGGTTTAGGAAGAAGATTCAGTATCTAAGCATGTTTCAATAATTGTTATAGCATTTGTTGATTTAATGTTCAATATTTTAAATCATATTAGACCAACAATGGTGACTTTAAAATTGTTAGTGTTGATGACGACTAAGAGAAAGGGGCCCATAGTGGGTAGGGGTCCAATGGTAGGTATAGAAGTAGGCCTGAGTAGTCCCCACAGTGGGTAGGCTTAATATCCAATAAATTTACAATTAATATTCAATTGCAAAACACTTTTATCCATAAAGTACACAAACTGACAAATCATGTAATGTCACATCAGTGCACCAATAATACATGACTTAGTGACCCACTATTAGTCTCACCTTTTTTTTGGGCCATTTTGGATACCTTGACAAAAAGAATGTTGATGTGGCATTGAAACCAATTTTTAGAAGTAGGGAACTTACCAAATAAGCTGCTGTACAAATTTGGGAGTGATTTGAAACTTTCACAAAAGACTTTGAGAAGTGTGAAGTTAGGGTGACCCACTATAGGCCCCTCTCCCTTACCCATAATTGAATGAATGTATTTCTTAGATTTAAAAAACAACAAATCATATGATGCCACATCAGCGCACCAATAAAACATAATTTAGTACACAAGTATCTGTCTCACTTTTTTTGGGCCTTTTTGAACACCTCGACAAAAAACATGTTGATGTGGCACCATATTTGATGATGTGGCCTTGAAACCTTAGTTATAAGTAGGGGACTTGCCAAGTAAGCTGCTGTAAAAAATGGGAGTGATTTGAAATTTCCATGTAAAATTTTGAGAAGTGCAAAGTTAAGGTGCTCAACTACCAGATCCTCTACCCTAAATAGACGTCCACAGATTGTTGCAATGCTTACATTTTAATACATTTTGATTTCACACCTATAAAATAAATCCATTTTATAAGTGTCCTTCAATCATTGCCTTCAATCAATTTGTAGCTTACCTACGCTTTGATGTCTATTTGCGTAGCTATAACTATAAATTTCAATTGGGTTTTCTTGAAATTTTCTAAAACCTATTTCACAAATTCATTTTGTGTAGACCTGCAATCATTTAAAGAGCTCGCGCCTTGACTATACTTATATATTTTGCATGAATGCAAGCATAGCATAGGCTGATGGAAAGAGGTGCTTCAATGAAGTTGATAAAAGGTTGTGTGACTTTGGAAACTATATCTTGATTTTTTCATCGGTTCACAAGTAGTTATAACCATTTTTGCATCAGTTCCTTCACGTAGATATTGATGGCTTCTGCTTTCAATACTTATCTTAACGCTAATCAAAGTCACTTCATTTCATCAACGCTTTGAAAATGGTTTGAAACATTACCAAAATCACTGAAATGAAACATCACCAAAATCATTGATAACTTTTATTTTATCTTTCATCGGCACTTGGAGTGTCAACCACAACAAACAATCATTTAAAATCAGTACTTTGCACCTTCCACGAGCACTTATCGGCTTCAAAACGATTATGATCATTGGCCTTTCAAGTAATCAATATTACTTATACGTTACCATCATCGGCGGTGTTTTAAATGCCATTCACAACCCATAAATAATTTTTGAGTTGTGAATTTGTGCTTTCTCTATTCTTGGTTATGCTTTTAATGATTATACCAAGAGTAAAAATTTATTAATAAGAGGAAATATCATAATGATTCATATTTTTTCAACTTAATTAAACTAGAACTTTTATCAAGTTAATGGATGATAGCTTCAAAACCAAGGTTGCCTATCATCTTCTTATATATATTGAGCATTAAGTTACTAATGTCTCCTTACATGTTAAGATTGGGTGTTTTCTTAATAAGTTTGTATAGTAGTTGATTTTAACATGGGTTTCGAGAAGTGGAAAATGTTTAACTTTATTTCACAAAACTTTATAATTTTTTTTAAACAAATGTATGAACTTGATACTTGCCACATTGTTTTAAATGAGCTCAAGAAAATCCTTGTAAATGATTTTATTCTAGATGTCATAGATTTTCAAATTTAATTTTCTCTATAAGTCCCACCAAATTTCATAATCTCTTCAAGGGTTCTAGTTGGGATAATGAATGATTCTCCTTCAAATTGACATACCTATTATTATTTTGATGTAACCAACTTTCATAACTTAATGAAATACAACATAGTCAAAGATAAATGACTATGATGATTTCCACAAAGAACATATGACACTAAATTGAAATAATTGAGAACTTTTGCTTGATGATGGTGAAATCAATTTTCTCAATTGGGTAAATTGAAAAAATAAAAAGACTTTTCACATGACCTAAAAGACTTCTATGACATGCATGGAGGGAAAGTTGATGACATAGGTTGACTGACAAGCATGAAAAGTTTGAAATATTTTGACTTCAGAAACATAGGCAAGATATCTTAAGTGTGATATTACACCTATTTAATAAGTTTACTTAGTATATTAGGAATACTTAATTTTCCTCATCTAAGTAGCTAATAATGACATGTGCATACCTTGACTTGAGGTATACAGGTACCATCACTACCTCATCAACATCTATTGATCATAGTTAGGTGTCACCTTTATTTAATTAAGGTAACCTTTATCTTCACTAACTTGAGCGAACTTATCCACTAACTGGTAGTTTAGCTCTTGACTCTATAGTTAAATTAAGTGAACTAATCCACTTGCTAATAGTTAAACTCACAACCATTGGGAATTTCTTCTCCTTGATTCATACATCCAAGTGGCCTATTTATGTCTACTTCATCCGTGCTCATTTGATAGTAGATTTAGTTAATTTTGATTTGATAATTTATTCCTTATTTTATAATACCATGTGTTGTCATATATTACATCATTTGTTTTACATGTTCTTGTAGATTTCTAACTTTCTTTATATTTACCTATATTTAGGCTTTTGTAATAAGATTCTCACCAAATATTGCATAGGCTCTTTGTGCTTACCTAAGGCCATAATTTGGGAAAATGTGTCTCAACCTTGCAATTATATGCAGTTTATTGTTGATAGGATGTATATATATATTTTATATATATGTTTCCTAGTTACATCGATAGGTGTATACAATGATAGCATGGAGCAAAATGTGAGCATGTTAACCTTTTCAGGAAACTTCCAGAATGATCGACATATATTAAATAATGATATATTGTAAATCTAGACCATTCATTATTAGGTTTTAGAACTAAAGGAAAATATTTTGTTGGTTTGTCTTGCCCTATAATGTAACTATATTTTATGACGGTGTTGTATTACGACTGTGGTAGAGAGAGACGGTGATGTATTTTGAGAGTCTGATAGCGGTCGTGTTGTCTCTTGATCTCTAAGTGGTGATACTCCTGTGAGAAGCTTTCTCTGCAAGTATATTGTAATCTTTGTGATTTACTGAATAATATATTGGGCGGCTTTTAGAGTGTGGGGTTTTTCTCCTGAAAGCGTTTTCACTGCTAAGGAGGCCCTAAATGTTCATGGAAGACCTAAGGAAAAAATAAAGAAGAATGAGAAGTGTGACAAATCCAAGTCCAGGGGGAGATCTAAATCTCTTAGAAAGTCTAAAGTTATTTGTTGGAACTGCGGTAAGCCTAGGGATGTTTGTAAGGAAAGCAAAGAAGGAAAGAAGAAGAAAAAGAAAAAGTTGATTATGATTTTGAGTCTGAGAAGGAAGATGGAAATGTCATTCATTGCAGCTTTGGAAACTCATGCAAGTAATGATGCATAGTTAATCAACTTAGGTGCATCTTTCCATATGACCTTTAATAGAGATTGGTTTTGTGAATATGAAGAATTTGATGGAGGTAAGGTGAACTTGGGTGATGATTCTCATTTAGACATTGTTGGTTGTGGTAAAGTTAAAATCAGATTTCCTGATGGTAGAATAAAAAGGATTAATGGTGTGTTGCATATCCCTGGATTAGTACAAAATTTATTATTTGTCAGAAAACTAATAGATGCAAGTGTGGAGGTAGTATTTTCTGATGCATGATGCAAGATGGTTAGAGGTTCTATTGTGATTGCAAGAGGTGTCAGATATGACACATTATATAAGCTAGATGCATGCACACTATTGAGTGCAATAGTACTTTTGTGAAAAGTAAGTCTATGGAAGAAGTGAAGGTTTCACCTTCAGCAGATGGTCGTGGATTTTGGGTACCTAAGGGTTCTCTTTCTTTTGAGACAAAGTTACTTGCAAAGAAATCTATGTTATGGCACCAAAGACTTGGCCACATTGGAGAAAAGGGTATAAGCACCTTGAAAAATAAAAACCTTGTTGAAGGTCTCTCTGATTGTAATCTTGAATTTGATTTCTGTGAGCATTGCATTTATGGAAAACAAAACCACATTAAGTTTTACTCGAGTTCTCATAAATCTTGTGGTCTATTAGATATTATTCATTCTAATGTGTTTGGTGCTGTAGATGTTTCTTCATTGGTAAATCCACATATTATGTTTCATTTATTGATGATTATAGTAGGACATGTGTATATTTTCTAAAGAGTAAATTTGAATTTTTAAGTCGATTTAAAGAATTTAAAGCAATGGTTGAGTTGCAGACTAGAAAGAAAATAAAATGTTTAAGGATTGATAATGGCAGTGAATTTAGCTCTAATGATTTTGATAGATTTTGTAAACATTGTGGTATTCATAGATAGAAGACAACTCTATATTCTCCATAACAGAAAGGAGTTGTAGAAAGAATGAATAGGACATTGATGGAGAAGGCTAGGAGTATGTTGAGTGGTGTTGTCCTAAAACAAAGGTTTTGGGCTGAAGTTGTTTCCACTACCTGTTAAACTTGATTAATAGGTCTCCTACATCAACTCTTGTTGATAAGATGCCTATAGAGGCATGGTTGGGTCACAAGCCTTCATTAAGACATGTCTTAGAGTTTTTGGTTGTGAGGCATATGCACATGTGCCAAAGGAGAAGTTAACAAATTTGGAGAATAAGGCTGTGAAATGTATCTTCATAGGATATAGTTATGGTGTGAAAGGATACAAGCTTTGGGATCATGTTGCACAAAAGGTAATACATAGTAGAAGTGTTATTTTTAGAGAAACTAAGCCTTCTTCTGTTACATTGCAGCCTAAAAAAAGTAAACAAGAAGATGTGATTCAATTTCCTTCTACACCTGAGAAAGTTGAATCGAGGCCCAAGGATAGACAAGAAGTTGAGAAGAGCTCATCTAGCTCTGGATCTTCAGAAGAGGAGGAAGAACCTCCAACTCAACTTGTTCGTAGATCTACAAGACATAGAAAACCACCTGAAAGGTATTCACCTGATGATTGGAGATGTATTTTTTCTTTGAATACTAACATGGATGAACCTAGATCTGTAGAAGAGGCACTAGGTATGAATGATGCAGAATCCTAGAAGATTTTGAAAAGAATGATACATGGGATCTTCTACCATTCCCTGAAGGACGAAAACATGTTTGTTGCAAATGGGTGTTCAAGAAAAATGTTGGTTCAGATGGAGGTATTGAGAAATACAAAGCAAGGTTGGTTGTGAAGGGTTACTCTCAAGTTGAGGGTGTTGATTATGGTGAGATATTCTCTCCTATTGCAAAAATGACATCCATTAGATTTTTTCTTTCTATTGCTGCTTCTTATGATTTATAGGTTGAACAAATGGATGTGAAAACTACTTTCCTTCTGTAGTACCCCTCCATTTATGCTTATGTTTTCTCTTTGCATGTTTTCACACTGTTAGACTTTGGAACTTTGGTTTGGATATTTTGATCGCTGATTTTGAGCGATAGTGGATTCACTTTGTGATATGATGATACATTGTATGGTGATAATTGATTTCTGACATGCTTTGATATAGCGTAGATGTTTCCTTCACATGTTTTACTATATATATGTTTATGATGGACTAATTGTTATTTAATTTGTCAGTCTGATGTGACGTGTATTGGTGTGGAGAACAGAATTGCATCACTCACTTGCGAGTGCCCTGTGATGTCCGTGATTTTCTCCGCACGGTGTGCCTGTACAATGGATTATATATATATGCATGTTATTTGATTGGTTGCAGGATTGCAGGTACATGACACCGACTCCACCTGGTTACTCAGGTCTGAGTGTGTCAAGACTCAACGAAAATGTTGATTGGGAGGTAGTAGCATGGTTCATCCTAGTTTAGTCTTAAACCCGGTCATAGTACATCGTCAGTTTAGTTTGGAGTCATAGATGGTCTTGTTTGTTCCTGATTGGATCAATTACTTGAAGGGAAAATCTTCTCAATTTTAATGATAGTTTAGTATTCTTTAATTTACTGTTATTTAAATTAATTTTTAAAGAAATAAGTTTTACATGTTATTTAATTAATTAATTAGTTTGTTTGGTTAAATAATTTGATCATAGAGATTAAATTCATTTAATTAAATAAATTAATTGATTAAATTAAAATTGTTTTAAATGTGTGTGAATAGATTTAAATTTGAAATTATTATTATTTTGGAAATGACATTTTTAATTGTAAATAAATTTTGTATTTTGAAAATTGTAAATTTTTAAATAAATTAAATGCATGCAAATCTTGAAAGAATACCGGGAAGTTGTTGAAGATATTTTTCTTCTTCTCGACATGTGTGCCAGTGGGAATTTATTGTTTTTGGTTGAGGAAATTCTCGGAGGTTATTTGGGATCTGGAAAAAATACAGAGGATTCTTCTATTCTTCACGGGAAACATATTAGTGCTCTGTTAAAATTTTTGTTTATGTTTTTTGGTAATATTGTATATTTGTGGAAGTTCTCTGGTTTGCATTTTGGGAATTGGTGTTCGGGAAAGATTTTGGAAGCTACAGGCAACAGAGGCTTTCATCCCCAAATAGATTTTTGAGGCAAAGGAAAAACAGGTATTTCCCTTGTGATTTTTAATTTGTTGTTTTTGAAAAGAATGTCTGAGAAAAGAAAGTTTCATTTTATTAAAATTTCTGTATTAGAACTCAGAAAAAAAATTATTTACTGTACAATTTCTGAAAGGATTTGTAGTTTTTTTTTAAAAACTTCTGAAAATTTCCTTCTCTATGGAAAACATTTGAATTAAATTAGTGAAGGGAAATCATTTTAAGGGGAAAAAGAATTTGAAAACCTCTGGGGTAAATTAGTGTTGATTGGAAATTTTTGTGCGTATTTTTCCAGTAAAACCCTGTTGAAAATTTTACAATTTCCACAATTTCCCCATTGAGATC
The DNA here is from genome assembly GCA_007258455.2 of Sequoia sempervirens. NCBI lineage: Eukaryota > Viridiplantae > Streptophyta > Pinopsida > Cupressales > Cupressaceae > Sequoia > Sequoia sempervirens. The sequence continues at coordinate 11,002 of VDFB02353236.1, forward strand.
CTGTAGAAATTTCTTTATTTCTCCATTATGAAACCCTGTGAATTTGTATATAAATATATATATATATATATAACTATATATATATACATATATTTAAACATATATATTATCATATATATATATAAATTGAATTGAGAAAGGAACATTTTATTTTATATGAAAATTTGTATTGAATCGCCGTACGGGCGAAATCGAGGGTTTCATATTTTCTTTGTATATGTTAATGAACATTGAAAAATGTGAATCATATATGCGGATTTCGTTAAGTTTATTTTATTTGTTTTAAAATAAATAATGCATGGTAGAGGGGGCCGCGAGGCTACCCCACAGCCGCCCCCATATGGGGTGACGACTGTGGAGGCAGCCGACGCTGCCCTCACAGGCAGTGCGCAGCTGTCACACAGCCGCCTCCCCATACGGAGAATGCTGCCGACTGTATACAGCCGTGGCTGTAAGTATACAACGATATATGTGAATTTTATAAAACTTGTGTTAAAAATTAAAACAAAAGAAATTTTGAACATCTTTTAATTCGAAAACAATTTCGATTAGGGTTTCAACATATATAATAATATTTATTTATTTATGTATATATATATTATTTATATGTTATTTAAATAAATTTTTGAATTTACATTTATTTAGTATGAAACAAGAAAATCTTTTGAGTATAAACATATGCTAGGAATAACATCAGTTGGATTTATAACAGAAAAGTTGAAAAAGGAAATTTGATAGATATTGATTAGTGAAGTTGTGAAAGTTAAAATTAGAATTAAATCATGTTATTTTCTTTATTGATTGAGAAAAGAATAACAATTAAGTTGCTAATTCTTTTGAATGACTGGATTTAGTAAATCCGAATAGTAGACGTTTATTTTTCTTGATTTGCTTTAATCGTGTTATTTTATTGGGCAAATTGGGAATGTCTTAACTGTACAAGTCTTCTAGACAAATTGTAAAACGTGGGAGTTGTGATTATTTAAATTGAATTTTTGTGTTGGCTAAGGTTGTGTACATGGTATTTGCATGGTGTTTAGATACCTAATTTTGTGAACATAGACTTGATGTTAGTTATGAAAATTGCAGTATTATATGTTGTATGTTTGGGCACCTTGTCTACCTTAGTCAAGAAAACTTAGAATTCCTTTGTTATGTTTAGGGGAGTGGCTCTGTGTAAGGGCCGACACACAAAGTGGTGTCAGGGTAACTTACAAAGAGTTAGCAAGTCAGTGATAACTAAATAACACAATAGTTAGAATTAAAATTCTTAACAAGATGATTATGCCTCACTTATGGACTATTGAGCTAGTTCAATCTTGAGTATAAGATGAGAAGGCCTGGAATGGCAAATTGATATCTTGTTACCTTAAAAGATATTCGATTCTGCAATAGTTTGTAAATGGGGCCGGGTTTCGTAAGAGGTTACCAGGGTAACCCAAGTTGGGGGCCGGAACCTAGGAAGAAACACGTGGGTAACCTTTGCAACTTTGTGATGACACTCCACCTAAAATAACAGTCTACCTTGTGTACTTAGCACATTTGATTGTCTTAAACTCTGGAAGCAATGTAACCATCAGTTAGTTATGTACTTGTGTCTAGGGTTAATAGGTTATGTCTAGGTAACCATATTACTATCTCCTAGCACGGGGGGTGGACCTATGGGTACCACATGGTTGGGTGGAACGTGCACCTTACTCCGTTGGGTCCCCAGTTTATGATCATGGCAACGAGAGCTTCATGGATGGAGAGCTCGTACTTGGATATAGATGCACATTCTTTATTGCATTATTGTAAATCTTGAGTTGTAGCATCCCTCAATTGTTTATGAGGCGAACATTTGTAAATTGTAATTGTAACTATTATTGATCTACCTCATCAGATGAATGAGTATTGTAATATCTTTTCAAATGCAATGTAAGAAATCATATTTGTACTTTATTCTATCTTGAATGAAATTTCAAATGATATGCAATGTTTACTTTTAAAGTTTATGTTATTTAAATATGTGCAATGCTAAATACTAAAGTCGTCTATGGAAACTCAAGTAGTGTAACGTCACGTAACTTAGTGAATGTATGCAACTAATTAACTTAATAATATTACTTTAAAAAAAAATTATTTCACTTTTATACACAATTGCAACATTCCTTAGGTTATAAGACGGGGCATTATAGATTGGTATTAGAGCAAATGTTTCTAACACTGGACGCTTTGGGTAATTGCGAGCCCATTAGGTTGACCTAGTACGTAGTGTCGCTATCTGTTAGCCTTGGTTGATTAGTATCTAAGACTCGTTATTGTTATGTGTAGGAACATGCCTAGACGAGGTGGTAGAGGTCATGGTAGAGGTCGGGGTGGAGGCCGAGGGCCAATCCCTTAGGTTACTCCCCCTCTGAGCCCTCATCAGAGTGATCATGCAGAGCAGTTGGATTAGAGGAATGAGGAACAGAATCCTGAACAGTCAGGAGTGGAGGGTTCATAGATACGTCCTTTATTAGAGGAGGTCCTAGCTCGACTTGGACCTAGACAGGAAGTTGAGCAGGAGGTTGTTAGAGAGCGTGATAGATCTCCAAGGAGAGTAGATGATTCAGTGCATCAGGATGCTATTACTGCAGGACACATGCGGGATTTATTGAGGGCACACCCTCCTACTTTTGATGGTACAGGAGGGGGATTAGAGGCAGAGACTTGGCTATTGGACTTGGGTAGATGCTTCACCATGCACCCTTACGGTAGCAATACCCGAGCAAGATGCGCTATTATGCATATGAGAGGATTCGCCTCTACTTGGTGGCGCCTGGAGGAGCAGAAGCTCCACTTAGATATTGGGTTAGTGTCTTGGGAGATGTTCCTGGAGAGGTTTAGAGCACGGTTCCTATCAGAACATTGGAGGCAACGACGGGCTGACAAGTTTCATGATATATATCAGTTGGCTCTATCTGTTGAGCAATATGAACATAGATTCTATGAACTCAAGCAGTATACTGGTATTGGCGATGATGAGCCTATGTTGGTTCAGCACTTCATCAAGGGTTTGAATGCCCGCATTAGAGGTGGAGTCAGAGTCTTTGAGCCAAAGACTATGGAAGTTGCAGTGGAGAAGGCTCGAATAGTGGAAGAGAATCTTGTTATGGCGTTAGGTGGTCACATAGGAGTACAGATTGGCAGTGCTCCTGTAGTAGGTTTTAGTCCACGGGGTGGACAGGCATAGATAAGGGGTTCCTCTAGGAACCAACAAACACCCTCAAAGGGTGGGCAGCAACAACCATGTACACCTCAAAAGAATAATAATCCACAACCACAACAAGGTAATAGTCCACAAACAGGAAAGGGTCGCAATTGGTCGCACAACAAGCGTAATAGGCAGGATCAGCCTACTCAGAGTCCTCAGTCTACTGTTAGTAGAGGTAGTTTCTAGCAATCCAATGCACCTTCAGGTGGCAGAGGATTTAGTAGAGGCACAGGTTGTTACTCGTGTGGACAGCAGGGACACATTGTTAGGCAGTGTCCGATGAGAGGTTCTACTGGTTTTGGGCCTCGACCTACAGTTTCAGAGCCTACAGTGGGTGATGCAGGACGATCACATACAATTTATGCTGTGGTTAATGACCACCAAGCCGATCACTAGAACACAGTGGTCGAGACTTCAGGTAAGTTACATGGTGTTAGTGTTTCCATTCTTTTTGATTCCGGAGCTACCGACTCCTTTATTTCACCTACCATCATTGAGCGATGTGGTCTTGTGGTGGTAAAGAAAGGCAGTAAGTGGCAGGTAGAATTTGCCTCTGGGGTGAAAGTAGCGGTAAAGAACCTTGTACATAAATGTGAACTTAAAATTGGTATGTTAACTACCTTAGCAGATTTACATGTTACACCTTTAGGATCGTATCACATAGTTTTAGGTATGGATTGGTTAGCATCACATAATGCTGTGATTGATTGTCGACTTAAGATAGTTAGTTGCATTAATGATTTAGGTGCGAAAGTGGAAATCTTAGGTATACAAAGACCTATCTCTTTGCGGATGATATCTGCTATGCAATTAAAGAGATGTCTTCGTCAGGGTTGTCAACTGTTTGCAACAACAGTTACTAATTTGGAAGAAGGTGAGAGTCGAGAGGTATTTCTTGATGATCATCCTATTCTTAGGGAATTCCCAGACGTGTTTCCTGATGATATACCTAGAATGCCACTAAAGAGAGATATTGACTTTAGAGTTGACCTAGTTCTTGGAGCTGAGCCTATATCTAGAGCTCCATATAGAATGACAACTCAGGAGTTAGAGGAACTTCGTATTCAGTTAGAGGAATTATTAGAAAAGGGTTTCATTCGTCCAAGTGTTTCCCCTTGGGGAGCACCTGTCATCTTTGTAAAGAAGAAGGATGGGTCACTTAGACTGTGCATTGACTATCGTCAATTGAACAAGGTTACGATTAAGAATCATTATCCTTTGCCTAGAATCGATGATCTTTTCAATTAGATCAAGGGAGCTAATGTGTTCTCTAAAATTGATTTGAAATTTGGTTATCATCAATTGCATATTGTTGAAGCAGACATTCATAAAACTGCATTTTGTACTCGTTATGGGCACTACAAATTCATAGTAGTACCGTTTGGGTTAACGAACGCACCATCAGTATTCATGAGTTTAATGAATGGTGTTTTTCATACATACCTTGATCGCTTTTTCCTTGTATTTCTCAATGATATTTTGATCTATTCGAGAAGCATGAAGGAGCATGAAGAACACTTGAGACAGGTATTGCAATGTTTAAGGGAAAATCAATTGTATGCGAACCTGAAGAAGTGTGATTTCTTTCAAACTGAAGTAAAATACCTTGGACATGTGATATTTGGAAAAGGTATTGTTGTGGATCCTTCAAAGATTCAAGCTATTGTAGATTGGCCCGCACCTACTAATGTAGGTGAAGTGTGTAGTTTTATGGGTCTAGTTGGTTATTATAGGCGGTTTGTTGAGGGATTTTCTAGAATTGGTCATCCTATTACTTCTCTTCAGAGAAAAGGGAAGAAGTTTGTTTGGATAGAGCAGTGTCAGTTGGCTTTTCAGACACTTAAAGAAAAGATGACTAATGTGCCTATATTGATTGTTCCTGATCCTACTAAGGATTTTGTAGTTTGCACGGATGCATCCTTAAAGGGCTTGGGAGCAATTCTGATGCAATATGGGCGTGTGATTGCTTATGAGTCTCACAAACTTAAGGATCACAAATTAAACTATCCCACTCATGATTTAGAACTAGCTGCAATTGTGCATGCATTAGTTCGATGGAGGCATTTCTTATTAGGTCATTGTTTCGAACTTCATACTGATCACCGTAGTCTACAATACATTTTCATGCAACCTAATTTGAATGCTAGGTAGAGACGGTGGATGGAGTTCTTGTGTGAGTACGATTTTGAAGTGAGATATGTTCAAGGAAAAGAGAACGTAGTGGTTGATGCTCTTAGTCGTCGTCGACATGAGATCTCTGCTACTACTCTTGAAGTAGATTTGAGAGGTCAAATATTAGTAGCACTTCCTACTGATAGATTGTATGAGGAAGTGAGGTTGGAGATTGAATCTGGTAGATCTTTAGAAGGTCAGTTTGCAGGGTATATCCTTGAACCAGGTGGCATATTACGACATTTAGGTCGTATTTATGTACCACATTTAGAGGGTCTTCGTACATTAATTATGACTGAAGCACATCGAGCTCCGTACTCAGCTCATCCAGGTGTTAAGAAAATGCATGCCAATCTTCGACAATTGTATTTCTGGCCTAGTATGAAACGTGATATTGCTGATTATGTATCTAGATGTCTTCAATGCCAGCGAGTCAAAGCTGAGCATCAACATCCTGCTGGATTATTGCAGCCACATCTCATTCCTGAATGGAAATGGGATATTATATTTGTTGATTTTATTGTAGGGTTACCTACGTCATCATGTTGACATGATGCCATTATGGTAACTGTTGACTGATTGACTAAGGTGGCTCATTTCTCACCAGTACGATCATCTTACAATGCTTCATCCGTAGCTAGGATATTCATGGAGGACATAGTTAGATTGCATGGGATTCCTTGTAGGATTATTTCTGATAGAGATCTCGTATTTACATCAGCTCTATGGACTTCATTACAACATGCTCTAGGTACACAGTTGAACTTTAGTTCAACATATCATCCTCAAACCGATGGACAAACAGAGAGAGTTAATCAAATATTAGAGGATATGCTTAGAATGTACGTAATGGACCAACAGTCACGTTGGGAGGATTATCTGTACTTAGTAGAATTTTCTTACAATAACGGATATCAGAGTTCCATAGGTATGCCACCATTTCAGGGATTATATGGTCATCCTTGTCGAACTCCATTGACTTGGGATCGACTAGAGGATAGAGTATTACTTGGTCCTGAGATGCTTCGAGACATGGAGCAACAGGTTGACCGTATTAGAGAACATTTGATAGCATCACATGATAGGCAAAAGAAATATGCCGATGCGCATAGGATAGACTGATAGTTTGCAGTTGGTGATAGAGTGTTTCTTCGAGTGCGACCGCGAAAGAGTCCAATCCGTTATAGAAAATGCTCTAAGCTTCCGCCTTGTTTCGTTGGGCCATTTGAGATCTTAGAGAGAATTGGTCCTGTGGCGTATCGACCCGCCTTACCACCCAGTTTGTCACATATTCATGATGTTTTTCATGTATCAGTTCTTAAACTATATCATCCCGACATTTCTCATGTACTTGATTGGAATGCGTTACAGGTAGAGGACGGGCAGCTGGCTTTGGAGCCCGTGGCCATTCTACAGCACCGGACGCTTGGTCTCAGGGGTCGAGATGTTGATC
>VDFB02353237.1:0-10285 GCA_007258455.2 Sequoia sempervirens
TGTCTTCTTGTGGCATTTGTCTTATCTTCACTCAGATATTTTATCTTTTCCCTTATAACTCTTGTGTTGAAGGCTAACCTGACATAGGTTTGACAGTAGCAAATATGGTCAGAGGATATGCAATAATAAACTCTTCAAACATAAATCTGAAGAAGTTGTGATGGAGGTAAGAGTTATGGCTCTTAGCATAAATGATAACTCCACCACAATGATCTAACCTTGTAACCTGGAGATAGACTAGATACTCTGAAAAATTGTCTTTAAACCTTGATATTTGGAATTTTGGTCTTTGAAGAAGACACACAAAATTCTCACAATCAAGAACACCCAAATGTGAACCTGATGTGAATCCACCTAAAGAAGGTATTAGGTTTTCGTCAAATCCTTCGAATTTGAAACTCGAGAGTTTCCATCCTGTTGACGTGGTTTTTGAGACTGCACCAACACAGAATAAAGTCTCCCAACGGACGCTCTATCCTCTCTTGAACAAAGTATTCAGCATGCTAAGATTGCGAGTAAGATCATGCTTTCAACTCCAAGGTTCCTTGAGTAGGAATAGGCTCAGTTTGGCTCGATGTGATATTGCTGGTATGTCAAGGGGACTTACACAATTGTTCGACGGCTAACAACAAATAGTAGACTAAGGGCTTTCCTGTGATTCAAATGATTTGGCAGGTGAGCGCAAGTTTCCTAATTCTAACCGGAAATGAACTGAATTTAAAAGGGTGTAGGGCCTAAGAAGTTTATGTTCTACTCTAAATGCAGGATATGTGGAGCTTCGTTTCAATAGACTTCAACCGGATTTCACCTAGCCTCCGTCGGACAGCCTCAGTAAAATCGGTGCAATCTTCAAAGGGGATAGCGAAGGTATTCAGGGACATAGTTTAACATACATACCATCGGAACCATATAAGCATATGACACAGCGAAGTTAAACACAAAATGATATCCGGTCGACCCGCGCGGGGCGGAGCTTATCATCAACAAAGCTAGTGGTATGGAATAAAGCGAAGCTATCTCAATAAAACACCACACACCGAAGTAAGCTACTTGCATGAATTTAATCTACTTGGATACGAAAGGAAGAAGAAACCTTGCTGGCATTTCATGACAAGACGAATTCCATCATCAATGAAAAGATCTATTATCATAAAATGTGTTACACAACAATCTCTTCAAAAGTTTTCAAAGGGAAAACTTTCTTTCTTCTCCAAATTATGCAAAAATTCTCTACAATGCTACACTATCTAGCTCTAATACTAATACTCTCTCAATGTCTACTCTGATTCTAACTTTATATATTGCAAATGAGGGGGACTCCCCCTTTATATAGCTAGCCAAGTCCCAAAAGACGGCTAGGGTTACAATCAATACAGTGGCCAGAATCGTGCCACCTCAGCCCTAAATAATATTGCCCTAAAAACTGCCACAGAGGAGAGTGGGGTAATAAATGCGCCATAATGTCCACCATCATCCTTCTAGAAGATTCCATTTGTAGACGTGTTCACACTGTTCTCGATCTTCTTTCTTGGCATTGTTCTTTGATTTCTTCCACTTGAGGGTCTTCATTCTTCTTTTCATCTTAAGCCTTGAAAATGTTTCTTCAACACTTAGCCATTTTCTTGCAAACTTTCCTCCTTCGAGATTGAAACTCATCTTCATCGTGCTTCACCACTTCCAGACATCGTGCTCAGGCTTCAACGTTTCTCCTGCAAAACAAGCAAGGAGAGGGGTATTAGAATACTTCATGATATAAACTTAACTCACTTACCTGATCTTCATGCTTTGATCTCCAAGCGTTCATCGCCCACTTCGTATGCATTAGCCAATTTTTCAATCCATCCTCTTCAAGGGCGTATCATCTTCACTCTGGTATTTTCTCCAACTCGGGCTCGAGGAAAAATGCTTTCATCAGGAACTCGATCACAAATCATCTAGACGATCATTTTCAGGTTCATCTGCCAAGGCGAATTTTTATCTTGAAAACCAATTTTATTCCTTGCCTTAGAAAATTTTCAAATTTTCCCTTAGGAAAATTCATCAACCTGGTGCCCCTTTACAATCTTCACCCTGAAGGCCTTGACAAGCTGTGGAAGACCTCAAAATCTACTCCTCATCGACAATCTTCGATACCCAGAAGAAAATTTTCTCCAGAACGCGTTGAATTCATGGGTGCCCAACGAACGGGTTCATTTAATTTTCTCGAATTTTGAACCTTAGAAAATATTCCCCTGTGAAATTTAAATCCGTTCTTCGATCTTCTCTGAGAATTTTGCTCTGACTTGGAAAAAAATTTATCGACCCTGCGGAGCTAGCATCACTGACTTCATCCCTGGCAACTCTGCTCGTTTCAAGGAAAAATTCAACACCTTGGAGTCTAGGCGTATTTTCTAGAGGAAGAGAATACTTCATGCCTTAGAAAATTTTTGATCACCTTGAAAATTTTGAAAAATTTCCCTTAGAAAATAATTTGATCACTTGCCGGCGAGAGAAATATCATCCTCACTTAGAGAAAAATTTATCCGTGCCTAGCACACTGTCATTGCTCACTTCGCACTTCACACTTGAAAATATTTATTTAAAAACCCAACACCTAGGCAACTCCCTCAATACTTAGAAGATCTTTTATTTTTTTACTTGAGGCGCCTAGCACTTGCCATTTTATTTTCACACCTCACATGTCTAAAAAAAAAATTCTAACACTTTACCACTTAGGCGCATTTGAGGCTAGGAGAGGAAAGAAAAATCACGCCCAACACACTTTATTCACCCTCTTGGCATGGCGCATAGCATACTTTGAGAGGAAAACGCCTATCATTTGCCTTTGTGTTTACCACGCCATGAAGTGTCTTTCACTTTACTTACCACCTTTTACTCCATCCACTTACCTTTTAACTCCTCAACATGGGCGCATTCAGCATAGGGAGGTGGATAAAGTTCATTTAGAATATTTTAGCAACTCCTCCTAACTTGGGCGCATTTCATACTTGGAGGAGGATAAACTTTAAACGCCACCCTTGAATTTATCATTACATGGCTTTCAACGCCTTTGTCTTCTTCCAAATTCGCATGGATACCTTTGTCCTTTTCCTCCTTGCATGAATTCGAACTTTGCATGAGTGTTTTGTCTTTACATGCCCTTACTTGGGCGCATTCAAAGGAGAGAGGAGAATGTTGACCAGCTTGGCTACGCCTTAATCACATTTTTGTCTTGACATGCCCTCTTTGGGCGCATTTCAACATGAGAGGAGGACGAAAACCTTTGACTCTTTGACTTTCTTGCTAAACATGGGCGCATTTCTTATGTTGAAGAGGATGGGCGCATATTGCATGGGGTGGAGGATGAAAGTTCCAACGTTTTTCTCAAGTGACTCCTCAACTTCCAACTTTTGTCCTCATGTGGCCCCATTTGGGCGCATTTTGCCATGGGGGAAGGATAAACCTTGTTGACTCCTTTGACTCATTGCTGCATGGGCGCATTTCACATAGGCTGCCGGACGAGATTTGATACTTAGAAAATTTTCATGTTTGGCTTGAGGGGTGGGCGCAAATGGAGGCATGAGGTGGATAATCTTTGTCACTTAGAAAAATTTTCGAATACCTTGCACCAACTTTTCTTGGGCGCATTTTGCTATTGCTGGAGGATGAAATGTGTTGACCACTTTGACCTCTTTTCAGTTGGGCGTATTTTTAGGGTGGTGAAAGACGAGTTCAAACACTTAGAATTTTTTTTTGTGCCACTACCTTGAGCTGGGCGCATTTCACCTGGGGTGGAGGATAAACTTCTTACTTAGAAAAAATTTTGAGCCCCAGCTTTTCCTTGAGGGCGCATTTTGGCATGTGTGGAGGATGTAACATGTTGACTTTTCTTTGACCACTCCAGCTTTGGGCGCATTTTACCTCCTGAACAGGATGAAGTTCAATACTTAGAGAAATTTCATGACCTCCAGCTGAGATGGGCGCATTTTCAAGGAAGTGAAGGATGAAGTTCCAGACTTAGCCATTTTTCTTGTTTTTGCCAGCTTCTCACACCCTGCTATTTATAGTAAGCCTCTTGATTTTCTTACTTCGGAAGCTCAGATTGCCATGAAATTTTAAACATCGGATCCTCACGACTTTGATATCCTGTCAACACTGCCATTCTGAGCTGACTTACTAAAAATAGCACATTTTGGGAAGTGTTTTGCTATTTATAGTAACCTCTCGTTTCCGGTACTTCCACGACTCGTCGAGGTTGGAAATTTGAATAGAGGCGATCCTCACCCATTGACCTTCTTTGCCCGTCTTACGTATACAAGCGATTTACTATTTTTAGCATGTTTCCAATCCCGACTTATAAATAGTAGAAGGTGTAACTCGTTTGTCACGAGATTTCCTGACCGGATAACTTTGAAAGAGCGGCGATGAGTGGTTTACCGGATTTTGAAATTTTGACTTTTGATGCCTATTTTTATGCTCCGAAGCTGGAAACCCTAATTCGCTTTGCATGCATCCCAAATGAACTCTGTTTGCTCTCGTTTCTGCAACACTGCGATCAGCTCGTGAATCTGAACTGCTGGGTGGCGGCTGCCGGGACATACCTGCTAAAAATAGCAAGTTCCTTACTGAGTGAGAATCCTCGTTTGCATGTCACACCATCGTGAAGCTCTCGAAAAACCCATCAGGAATCACCCGACATGCAAACCTACAAAGAAATATTTTCGGAGAAATTTGAATCACGAAAGTGGTGGCATCTTGCATGTTATATACCATCAGCGAAGATTCTCGAAAAACCGGAAGATATCCGGACATGCAAAGAAAATCCTCGCATCACGAAAATTCATCTTTGGAAGCGGAAACGCTAAAATATTATTAAAGTTATCGTTTTAAAATCTCAAATTTTGCCGCGAATAATGAAACCACGATGTGCTCGAATGCAGGCTAATGACGATTCGAGATTTCAAAAATCTTAGGCCAGTGCCCTCAATTTCACACTTACTAAAAATAGTAAGTACCTCGGAATCTGATAAAAATTTGCTGAGAGCGTGCTGGAACATGGTAACAACAATGTTAAGTTCAATTTTCAATTTATTCACTTTATTCGACCCCTGTACTGACCAGGAAGACAAAACCCTAATTTTCAGACTTGGCCAGAATTTTTGCATTTTAAGCTCAACGGCAGAGGAATCCCGGGAAGTAGACCATAGAACAGAGACAGACGGAGAGAGAGACCAAAAGCCAAAGCCAAAAAGACCAGAATGGAGCAAAAATTAGGGGTCCCCATCTTGAATGGGGCGATGTGTGAAAAGGTCACAACATCTGGCATCCCCATGGGAAAGTGTTGAAAAACACTTTAAGAATTGAACTTTGATTAATCTTCCTCAAACCATCATACAGGAAAGACACTTACTCAAAAGGGGAGAAGAATCCGATATTGGATCAAAACACTTTCATCTAAAACCTTGTGAGTGTGTGCATGCATTCTATACCATCTCGACTTCCGGAATTGGCCGCAGCAGGTTATATAAATATCTTAACTTCAAAAGCATCCTGGACATTGCCTCGCTGCCAGTCAGGCGTCTATAGCCCCGACGAGGTTGTCGCTACAATTCTCACGAATATTGCTCCACTGCCGGCCGGGCGTCCATAGCCCCGGTGGAGTTACTCGTATGCTCCCAAAACCAATATTTCACAATATTTTCTTTCATTTTCCATTTCTCATTTCTTTTCATATATTTCTTTTAAACACATTTTCTTTTCATCATTTGATTTCTCCGTCAATTCCTTAATTGGCTGGCAGGCAATGAAGCCTCCAATGGGTTTGAGAATTGTAGTGGCGCTGAAGCAAGATGTAAGATTTTCACCTGCCAAAACCTTTCCCAAGAAACCAAAATGACTCAGAATGGAGATAGGTAAGATTTTTAAGGTCTTTAGACTCGTGTGTTGAGATACAATAACGGGTTAACCTCCTGAGACGAGTTCAATTTCTAACTGGATGATAACAAGAGGAAAATAACCTTAGTCCTTTTTCAAAAATTTATGCAAATTCCAGTGAAAGGAACCACGTTGTGAAAGTTAAAACATCATCACCTCATCGCAACGGGAAAACCCTAAAATCCTTGCCCATTCCAAACCAAAACCACTTGAGCGGACAACTCAAGGGACGGAAACGCCAAACCAAAAACCCAAAGGGCAACAAACCAAAACCAAAACGAAAAACCAAAACAAGGAAAAGCAAACGGAAAGCAAACCTAATCTAACTATATTACAAAGTAGGCTCTCGGAGAGAACCTAGGGTTGGAAATAATGCTTGAGGAATCTCCCATCACTGGCAATGGGATATCCCCTCCTGTTCTTGTTCGTAACTTAAATGCATCATCTCCCAGGATCTCAGAATTTTGACCAGGGTCCAACCATGATTTGTCGATCCATCCGTTCATGACCCTTTGATGTATGGTGAAACTTCCCAGAGTTTCATCTCTTTTCTCTTCCAAGCGCGTCGGCTGGGAATACCTAGTTTGAACCCAATCTTCTTTCTTATGGAATTCTCCACATTCTTCTTCTAAAGTGACTTGTTGAATCATCTCCGGGACTTGTTCTGAGGAGGTCTTACCCATGGCACTTGTGTTCTCTGAATAGGAAGCTTCGTAAATGGGTAACGATAAGTCTCTGATGGGGGCACTTTCTGCATCTTGCTCTACATCTTTTAACATAGAATCTTTGAACGTCTCTTCATTCTCATTCCTACTTGAATCATTTTCAATCAACACTTCGGTGAAGGCAGGGGTATCCCTTGAAAACCTCTCTCCCTCCGGGCTTTGCAGTGTGAGGACTTCTTTCTTAACAGGCTTGTACGTACCCAAATCAGTTTCCATGAATAAAACATCACTATTTTCACCACATTCTGTAATCATTAATTTGAGCCGTGGTGTACTTTCGATCTTTATCTGATTCGGAACTCCCTTCCAAGGCAACCACATGTGGGAGAAGTCAGTCGCAATGTATCCATTCAATTTTCTGGACCAATCTCTGCTTAATAGCATGCCATAACCATCCGGTATATCCACAACTGATATGTCGATGCGACTCTGAATTCTGGGATCCGCCGCTAGCTGCATATGAATACCATTTAATTCCCCTACAACTGGAACTTCAGTCTTATCCAGCTGAGTCACCTTCTTGTTGGTCTTGAGCGGGATTATACCCAACGCCTGACATACCTTCAAAGGCATGACATTACTTGATGCACCGGAATCAATCAAACAATTATGCAATAGCCTTCCAAAAATTCTGACTGAAACCAGAAATGGGGCTGGCTCACCCTTTCCCTGATAAAATACCACTGGCTTCTTCCTTTCATTTGCTGAGGCATTCTCCCTTTCATATTTTCTACTTGATTGAAATTGATTGTCTTGAACAACCTCTTTTGGATTCTGCGTTTGCTCTTGTTTTTGCTTCTGCTCTGCAGGAATATTGAACCGTTTCTTTTTATCTTCAATCCACGACTTTTCAGGAGCGTTTGAAGAACCTTGTACCATACCTACAAAGTTTTGAGGCTGTTGCGGAGCCTCCCAAGTGTCAAATGGCGCGTGAGGCACTTCTTCTATCATATTCGTGTTCTGCGCAGGACGAGACTGTGTGTTCACAGGAGGATTCCTTGATGAACTAGATATTTCTTGGGAAGTATCCTTCACAATGGGTGTCTCATACACACTTTTCAAAATTGTATCTCTGACCTCTGAAATCTTCATTAACTCATGTAGAGGAAGACTAACCTTCATCCTTTTGAACTCTTCTAACACATAAGAGCCAAGTCTTTTCACGTCCTCTCTAGGAAGACTTTCCTTTTGTCTCTGCTCGGCTTGATGAACGGGTTGCTGAATAACTTGTTGTCCTCCTCCGCCTTGCATTGCATTCTGCCGCCTGTACTCTGGAGAATCTCTAGGTAAACCTGGATTATTGCTTGCGTTGGGATGCGGCGGATTTGTAAAGTTATTGGGAGGTATTGATGATGTCAGTGGCTCTTTCTGATGATAATTCCTTTGATACACTTTAGGAGCTTCTCCTCTAGTAGTTTGAAAAGCTTGTATCTCTCCTCTTCCTTCTACCAAGATGTTGTTGTTGAGAGGTGGAAAAACATAACCATCTCTATGGAGAGGCTCTTCTGGTGATGCATATGTGGCGTGAACTTCTGACGGTATTTGAAACTCTGGCATCCCCACGGGAGCGTTTGATGAAGCTGATGGAAATTGGTGATTAATTGGTGGGGGCGTGTAACTCTGAAACTCAGGCGGGAAATTGCAATCTTCTATTATCAATGCCTGATCATATCTGGGTGCTGGGACTAATTCATATCCTGTAACTGGAGGGTTTTCTGAGGCCCCTATATTACTTGCTTCACCCTTGAGAATACCAGCCACGACTTGGAATTCATGGCACTGAAGCTCAGAATGCTGGTTCGTGTTATGTAACCTACACCATCCTGACGAGGTAGTTTCGGCCATATAAATTCTATCTGCAGGACGGTTTTCAGGAGGTGGCGGATTGTCCAATGGTGACGGGACACCTCCGTTGTTGGGCCCAGTATTCCAGGACCTCCTCTGGAATCCTTGATTGTTATTTCTATACCCATGACTGTTTTCATAACTATATCCTTGATGGGTATCTTGATGACTTGGAGGATTATGCTGATATCCTCGGTTAGCACCTTGGTGTGCCTGATAATTTCGTGGCATAGCTTGTGTCTGATTATTTTGACTTTTGAGGTGAGTCACCTCAGCTGACAGCCTCTTCACTTGTTCTATCAAATCTTTCATTTCATCTTTCTCCTCTGAAGTTTTCACTGGTGGCACTGTGTTTTGGAGATAAACAGGCTGTGGGACTTGCGTCTGGGACAAAGGCATCCCAGGATGGAGAACTAACTGACTTGATGGTGCTTGAACTTGATAAGCTGGCTGTGGGATCGCATTTAATGCCGGAACTTGTTGATTCCATGTTGAGCCGAACATTGGCATTTGATTGTTTGTCGTAGCCAGGCCGGTGTAGAGTACGGGCCCAGTTATATTCTGTCCTAAACCTTGACTTACTTCAACAGCTTTAGCGTAAGCTTGATTTATATTTGCTGGAGTGGGGTGAGATCTTACGAACATTGCAGTCAAAGGATCAAGTGCTGAATAGTAGCTTTCTCGGGCGTCATCAATGACATAAGGAGTGCGTAACCTATTGAGGGCCTTTTGGAACCTATTGTTGAATGCATGGATGGGCTCTTTGTCTTGTCTTCTTACTTCCGCAAATTGACGATAAAGCTCTACAGGGGTGGCTGGTATACCAAATTTTCCGATGAAGGCCTCCTTCATCTGCTCCCATGTTCTTATAGACCCTACTGGTAGGTGAATGAACCAAAAATGAGCCTCTTCTCCCAAAGAATATGGAAATAGGCGGCAAGCCACATCTGCATACCCAATCTGCCTATTGCGTAGGTGACCTTCAAACATCTTGATATGGTCCTCGGCTGTGTAGTTAACATCATTGGCAATGAACTTAGGACAAAAATTTTCAGGATTCTTTGGCATCTCATGGTAGTCTTGAAACTCTAGCGGAGATGGGTTGGTAACCAACCATGTAGCACCGTTGGGAGCGGGTTGACCTCCTTGCTGACCTCCTGGTTGACCTCCTGGTTGAGCCATTGCTTGAATTGGTAGTCGCCTTTGATATACAATAACTTGGGCTGATTGTTGTACAACAGCTTGAACTTGTTTCGGCTGAGCAAACCTCGAAGCACTAGGTGGAGTTCTAAACAAACTTGAAATTTCTTCTCCGCTTTCTTCGCTTGGCTGAACTTCTTCACTTGAACAAACTTCTTCACTTGACTTAGCTTCTTTGCTTGAATGAACTTCTTTCTTCTTCCTTGATCTTGTAGGTAGCTCTAACTCCACAAAATCTTTATATGAACTGGGCGTAGACCTCAAGATCCTCTTCAACTTGTCTGGCGAAAATGAAGTGATACGATCCAGGATGTAGCTGATTCTTCAATCATGAGGGAACACCATCTTGTCTTCTGATAATTTTCTCCAATGGAACTTTTCGTACTTCAAACCCTTTCTACTTCAACCCAACTGTATGCTGTAGCTGTTATCCGCATTGGCCCTCCTTCTAGCGCCAATTCTGTTGACGTGGTTTTTGAGACTGCACCAACACAGAATAAAGTCTCCCAACGGACGCTCTATCCTCTCTTGAACAAAGTATTCAGCATGCTAAGATTGCGAGTAAGATCATGCTTTCAACTCCAAGGTTCCTTGAGTGCGAA
>VDFB02353239.1:0-23313 GCA_007258455.2 Sequoia sempervirens
CCACTTTTATATACCAGCTGGAAGTCCCTCGGTGTTAGGGTGCTACCGGTCTGAGTCGTCCTAGGGTGAGTACTTTTTCCCACCAGAATAGGACCAAGTTCTAGAGTCAGTAACCGTTTGTCTTACACCCAGGATCGCACGAATGCGTAAGGGGAGAGGATACTCCGATATACCAAATCGTGAAGGGTAAAAACAGATAAAATGGGTCTGGTTTTCTGATCACTGAGTTTTCACAAGGTGAGAGCATACTCACCTACCATTTTGCAAACACGGTCAAGCAAAGCAAACATGAAAGTTCTTTTTATGTGCCCCAAAATGAAATGTTTGCTAATCTATAAAAAGACAAGCACATTGTTTTCTTATTTCATCTTTGACATTCGAACCTGCAGACAATGAATTAGTAGTCTTTTATGAAATGATCTTCGACACACGAATAGTAACCGCCACATGCTGCAAATGAAGATTAGTCACAACTATTAGAGAGTTAGCTAGTCACAACAAATCTGATTTTTAGAAATTTTTTTGATAGTAAAATGAAAAATACAGAGAATAAATCCTATCTAAAATCTCAAGAGGTTTCCAAAAATGTAAATAAATCAGAAATTTTTTCTGTTTTGCACCTGAAATTAATTTTTTATGAAAATCATAAATTTTTTATAAAAAATACAAAACAGCTCTAAAAATTCTAAGTTTTTTTACTGGAGTCGTCTGATGTCATTCCAAATCTGCAAAAAACAAATTGTGATCAGATCTGCAACTGTGGGAGAGATATAAGCCAATCTTTGTTAAACCTCAATTTCAAAAAATCTATCTTTTGACTAATAATTGCACATCCAAATTTAAAAACTAAAGAGTAGAACCCTATTAAAATTCAAAGAGATTTCTAGAAATGTAAAAATATCTAAAAAATTCAATTATTTTCTCCCAAAATTATTTTTTTATTAAAAACAGAAAAATAATTATAAAAAATGAAAAACAGATCCAAAAAATCTAATTTTTGGAATGAAAGTGCATGATGTTGTCCCCAAGCTACAAACAAAATTTTGTGAGCAAATACGCAACCGTTTGAAAGTTATGGTCGAATCTTTTTCTTTGTCCACAATGATGCCAAACCTGCAACAAAAAGTAAACAAGCCCTGCAACAAGAAGAAACCAACTCCAAAAATTGCTCTTTATTTTTCTAAATATGTCAGGTTCACCAATGTAATCAAGGAAAAATATATTGTTAAATGGTTAGATCAATAACATCAAAATCCGATGACAATAACGAAGCACAAAGGAATACAATGAAAACAAAAGGCAATTATATCACCAGATCTCTTCATCCTCCATGGTTCACCTTCGTTACACCTCCTAGCTTGTAGTAAATAAAGATACCCTCAGATTTGTGTATGAGCAACTATGACAAGAGACAAGACTAAAGCAAGTTTTGAAGGATTTAATTAAAATCTAAATGCCTATGCCTAATGACAATGTCTAAGACTTTGATCAAATAATGACAATAATTGAAAAATGAAAATCCTTAAATGTGCAAGCTAATAAATGCCTATAATATGTGTGTAAATCTAAAATTTTAGCATGAGCGTGTGTAAGCCAAAAGTGAGGAAAATGGCATTTTATAGAAAATGCCATTTTGAATGGACGGATGAGATTAATTGATGATGAGAACCTAAAATGAGAGGTCCAGATTAAACCTGAGAATCCCTAATTAGGGTTAGGGAAAATTCTTTAATCGAACGGTCAAAATAATGTCTCAGATAATTGGATCAACGGTGGAGAATAAATGAGGAAATTAATTAAAGAAATGAAGATTTTCGAAAAATCAAGAAGATAAGATTTAGACCGAAGATCAGATTTGAAAAATCAAGAATCTACCCGATTGCTTGATTTTTGGAAGATTAATTACCAATTTGAATTAAATTAATTCAAATTATAGATTTGAGAGATAATAAATAATCTTTTTTAGATTATTTATCAAAAAGGACTAACAGTTAAGATTGTGATGACATTTTAAATAATTTAATTTATTTAAAATGAGAGGAATATTAAATTGGCAATTAAATAATTAAATTTAATTATTTAATTTAGAAGATAAGATTAATTAATTAAATATATTAATCAATTTATTTAATTAAGAGGATTAGTGACATATTAAATAAATGAATGTAATTCATTTACTTAATAATTAGGAAGAATTAAATGCAGAAAGGGAAATTAAATAAATTAAGAAATTTATTTAATTAAAGGAAGATTTAGACAGTTAATGACGTATTTAATAAATAAATAAAATTTATTTATTTAATAATCATGAAGAATAAATGAAATGAATTAATTAAATAATTATGAATTATTTAATCAATAGTCGAATGTGGACCAAGGACATAATTAAATGTCATAATTATGCTAGGACAAAAGTGGTAAAAATGAAGCTTGCAGGCCTAGGTCATTTTTAGGTGTCTACATAATTAAATAAAAAAAATTCTATAGTAAATGTTTTATTTAATTAATTTTCACTAATCCCAAATTTGGAATTCAAGAACATGTCTGTACAAATTTTCTTGCCACCTTACCAAGGTCATATGAAATTAAATAATTCTAATTTTTAATTAGAATTATCTTCAACAAACTTTGAACACATGGTCTTTTTCTCACACACTTAATTCCTTCATCCATTTGGCATGTTGTCTGTGGTCAAGGGAACATTCTTCTTGATTCTGTCCATCTCCACTATTCATTCCTCATGTTTGAATTTGGACCGTCGATCGTTGCCACATCACAAGATGCTTGGAAAATCCTATAAATACAACCCTTTGCTATAGTATTTTGCATCCCACATTTGAGTAGAGTTATTATGCAGGAATAACTTTGGAGCATTGGAGCATTGGAGCATTTGGAGTTTGTAGTTAGCATTGTTTAGCATTTTAAGAAGTTTGTATTGTAGCATCATGTTAACTTAGAATCATGTTTTGCTTTATAGTTGCATTTTATTTCATGTCTTGCTTTATAGTTGCATTTTAGTTCATCATATCGATGGTCATTTGAGCATATGCAGAATCATTTTAACTTCTTATCACAACATTTGGATCACATAGTTTAGCAACATTATCCATTTATTAATATCTCCATTATCATAGCATCATAGCTTTCATCACATAGCTTCATGTAGGAACTTAGATTTCTTGCATTTAGAACATCTTGTTTCTCAAGATATCATTAGTAAATCCTTGAGAATATAGAACAATGGAACATTTTTAAAGATTTGTTTAACTACAAAATAGAGTAGTTCTTTGATTCAAATCTTTAATATAATATGTCTCATTGATGTTTTTGTGCTTTAGTATTGATTTTCTAACTCTCCCACATTTCACACACACACATTTCCCATTTTTATTCCTTCATAAAATTTTGAATTATAATAATTTACATGATTTTATACAAATCAAATTATCATTTAATCACATAGAGAAAATGATCAATAAATGAAATATAACTAATGATCATTCAAAATGCATGATGTTTATCAATCTATGATGAAATGTCATTCAACTTTTCTACAATTAGCCACCAAAACCAAATTGAATTACCCACAAAGAATGGAAAGAAAAAGTAAAACAACAAAACAAAACCGAACCAATTTTTTTTGTCGATGTTGATTATTATTGGAGTATTGGAAAATTGAACATTGTAAATGAATAACATGGTAGTGTAGTTGTTAAATATCTTGATTATGATATTATCCATTGTGAAAGATTAATTTGTAGAGTATTTTAGTCCAATTTTTGATCAAATCAAATAATGCAATTATTATTAAATAATCAAATTCAAAATGTATAATATATTTTCCTTATAAACTTTAGTTTTTTTTATAGAGCCTTAACCTTATTTTATTGTTAAAATGATGATTTTTCACATGAATGTATTTCTCTTTAATATGTCTCATTTAGACACCTCAATTAATAAAGTAAGAGTTTTCCTTAGATTGTATTGTATAAATATCTTCCTTGCACTATGTGTGGAGAACTTATGATGGCATTGTAAACATGATATCATCAAATGTGTAAACATGATTCATTAAAGATGGCTTGTTTGTGTTGTAAATTAAAACATAAAATTAAAAAAAGAGTTTTTATTTTGTCAAGAAATGTAAATAATGAGAAACATATACATATACACACACACATATATACATATATACATACATATATATACATATATACATATATATACACAAATATATACATACATACATACATACATACATACATACATACATACATACATACATACATATATATATATATATATACAAACATATATAATCATATATACATATATATACAAATATAACATATATATGTATATATGAATATATGTTTGTATGTATATGTAAGGGTGTATGTATATATGTGTACATATATACATATAGATACATACACTTATATATGCATGTATATATATAAGTTAGAAAAGACAATTTAGAAGAAACAAACTTCAACAATGAATCACTAAAAAGGGTATAAAAATAAGATTAAATATCATAATTTTTAAGATAAGGATTTTTATCAAATGAGTTGAAAGAAAGGAGCACTAGCACATGCAAATGAATAAAACATATGTGTTTGACAAAAAAGTTGTAGGAGTGATATTGATAATGATTTTATTAGTGGGGATGCATTTTAAAATGAAGTAGATGTATATAGATATAAGTGAGGAAAAAAAATTTAGAAAAAATTCAAACTTCAACAATGAATCACTACAAAAAAGGTATAAAAATAAGATTAAATATCATATTTTTTAAAGATAAGGATACTTATCAAATGAGTTTAAAAAAGGAGCACTAGTACATGACAATGAATAAAACATATGTGTTTGACAAAAAACAATGATTGTATTAGTGAGGATGCATTTTAAAATGAAGTAGATGTTAATATTCAAGTTTAATATATTGTGGTATCTGATTTAAAATAGGTATATTTTAGAATTTTTATTGAATTACAAACACACTTTATCTATTTGAATATTCACATCATCCCTAACCTGAGTGGTTAAATATTTCCATGTAATTCACACATTTTTCCACATTCTTTTTATTTTCCTTAATTATCAAAGAAATCATTTATCTCTAATGAATTGGTGTGGCTACACTTGGGGAATGAATGCTATTTCAAATATATTAAAATTTACTTATATGAGTTAAAGTATCCAACCTTTAATTGAATTTTGTAGATTTATTTATTTTTTATTGACTTACAAGTCATGTCAAGATATGTAATTATTCAAGATATCTAGAAATATTATAAATTATTAAGGTAGGCTAGCACCATAGAATACTCTTTAAGTAAGGACCCACTCTACGCTATATCTCTAAGAGATTTCAAGCACGTAACCATTGAACCCATGTAGGCTTGCTAATTACCTAATATGATTAATTATACAAGTTATCTACATAACTAATTGAAGGGGTGTGTGTCACATGTTGCCATCTCTATTAGATTATATAGAAAATATCATATTTCTAGGTACAGAGCATGTCATCCCTCCTTGATATTTTTTGTATCCAAAACATGAGAAGAAGTCAAATAGTAAGTTCATTGCAAGTCATTACAAGTATAATGCCATATCCTATCACCCAACCATCTATTACAAGATATGTATATGTATAGCTTCATATATTTTATTTTCTAGTGAGAGAGTTTATGGTTTTGAATATATATAAGATTTCACGGTTTAGGGAAGAGGTAAATAAGGTTTAGGGTTTATATTTGGAGTTTATGTTTTAGGGTATAAATTTTATTTAGGCAAGTAGTGTTTCGATGGTTTATAGTATTGTACATCTGAAAAATTGAATTATATGGGGTTTATATGTTCTAATCTATTTGCACAATTTGTGATGATTAATAAAAGAATTACATCAAAGTTCTATTATAATAAAAGTTTGGATAGTGAGAAGAAAGTGAAAAAAAAGTGAGAAGAAGAGATTGTCTAAAGAGTTTGCTACATCGTCTCGGTTTGCATCTTTTGAATTAGATGTTAGATGTGTTCAAAATTTAAAGTGTCTAGGGCTTCCACTTATATTTTGTGGTTTAGGATTTACAATGTATAGTTTAGGAAGCATTACTAGGGTTGAAGCTTATTTTTTAGGATTCAATGGGTTTAGAGTTTTAGGTCACACATTTCAAGTTTGACAGGATTTAACATGTGGGTGGTTGGGGTTTTTTAATTTAAATGATTTGGGATTCAAGTATTCAAAGGATGCAAGGTTTTAATAATATAAAATGTTTTTTTAGGGTTTTAAGTTATAGATAGGTTTGGTATGTAAGTCTTATAGGGTAAATTATAGAATGTAGTGGTTACCTAGTTTGGGTTTTGAGGTTTATGATATAGGATGCATGTTTTAGGGTTATAAAAGTTTGTGGTTTAGGGTTTAGAACATAAGAAACTTACAAATTTGATTCTAGGGTTTCAAGTTACCTAAGGGTGGAGAGTTTGATGTTTGTGGTTTCTAGAGTTTGATATTTGTAGTTAAGGGTTTAGGATGTAGGGTTTGACATTCATGATTTTTTCAATTTAAGCTTTGGTGTTAAGAGAAATAGAGTTTGAAGATACACCATTAATGCATCTTGAAATGTCCTAAATTTTTTTCATGTTGTTCTACTATGGGTGATCCCACAATACTAGGTTACAACTTTTGGCCAAACTGGACACTAAAATATTTTTTTCTAATTAAATCTTCACTTTCAGGTACCTATAGCGGCTAAACCTTGAGGAATTTGAAGATGATGCGAACTAGTGATTTGTGACATTTTTTTTGTAGATTCTAAATATATTTTTTTCAACATTTTTGGAATCAAATTGCATATCTTTTTTCATCTCCTTCAAAAACTAGTTTTTTTAAGAAAACAACATTTTAAAGGAGTGATGCTCACTGTATAACACATAATTTTTTTTCCATGAAAAATAAAATTCTAATTATTTTGAATTTAGATTTGAAACTCTGATATCTAGTGCTTCCAATTGGTTAGATAGTTTTTTATTGAATATTTTTTCTTTAATCAAGTTTCGAAGTGAAACAAATTACAATTCAGACATAGGTGGAGGGTTAAAGCATAATAGTGGTTTACAATTATAAGGAGGAAGGAATTATCATTTTTTTTGGTTTTCACTATATCAAGGAGTTCGATCGAACTTATAGGTTTGGCTGAACCCTCTTAGCTGTTCGACCAAAAATATAAGTTTGGTTGAACCCCATGTTCGACTGAACCCATCAATGACCATAGGGAAAAATCATATTTTATTAGATTTAATCAAATGGGGGTTCAGTCGAACCCCCTAAATTAGGGCATATCAAATAAAAAATTTGTCACTGTCATACGCACTGCTCACAGTGACTTTTTCTGTTGCGGCGAACGTGAATGACGAATGAACGTGAATAGGGAAGGACGACGAACGTAGGGGAAAAATGTGCACCATCTTTAAAGCCAAGTTCATCAACCTTGACCTCCACAGTGAGCACTAGGTTGGTGAACTTGAAATTGTGTTTCAAACTAAATTTATTTTTAAAAAAATTTAAACCCTAAATGGAAAATTTGAGATGTGAAATGGTTGAAATTTACAATAGATTTGAAATTGAAATTGCATTTTCTTGAAAGTTTCTAAAGCCTTTTCAATGAACTTAATTTCTATTATGCTTTGATGAATGTTAATACCATGTTTCAAAGCTCCAATTTTTGATGGGCAACAGTTGGTAATTCCATTTGCTTGAAAGATTTTCCATACCCATTTTAAAAAAAATTTAAACAATTAACATGATTTGTCTATGCTTCCACATTTTGCATACATTTCTACCAGACACCTGCCAAATGCATTTTCTTGAATGTTTCTAAAGCCTTACCTGTTAACAATTTTTTTTGAGGCATTATATCAAACAGTTCACGCGCCTTCCACATTTTGCATACATGTCTACCAGGGCACTTGCAATTGCAACTACAACATCTAGTAAAATTCCCCATTGATGATTTGATTAATGTCCATACCCTGTCCAAAGCTCCCATTTTGGCACAAGTAGAGGGAAGGTTGTGGAATTTGGCTTGACAACTGCCAATTGCATTTGCTTGAAAGTTTCTAAAGTATTTTCAACAAATCCATTTGCAAGGATAACATGATAATTTTTAAGTACAAGCTTAAGTTTAAATCTTGCAAGAAAACTAAATTGAAATCAAAATTATATGTTTGAGGCAATGCATATAAGACACCCATACAAAACAGTACAAAAGAAAGAGAAAAAATGTAAAGAATGCACTTGTAACCTATACTTGAGAGCATTAAAATTTTGAAATTAAACATAAAGAATAATAGGATTTATAAATTAAATACATGTCAAGGATAAATTATATAATATCAAAAAAGACTATTTTAAAGTTTAAATTTATATTTTAATTTTAGGGTAAATACTTCTGGTTGAATTTATGAATTAGAAATAGAAATTTTGAAAGGGCCCCACCCTTTTACAAAGACCAATAAAGAGACAAAAATGGATCAATCATATTGGCATGGAAAAAAAAGAAGAAAAATATAGTTGTAAGTTAGAAAAATAACATCCAATTAGAAATACTCCACCAATAGTGGCAATGTATCTAATAAAGAGGGTCGTTTTCCAAAAAACATTAGTAGATCTATCATTTCACAACAACTTGAATCCAAAATTCTTCAAGGAACTATATCTTATTTTCAACCTTATCCTTTTCCATGAATGAACCTAGTTCCTTTATAATGGAGTTTCCAAACTTGAGACCAAAGGGAATAAAGAGTTCCTATAATCTTTTGAACTTGAACCTTAGATTCATATTTTTAAATTATTAGAAAGAATACGAAGAGGTGAATGTTTCAATTCAAGAGAATGGTAGAGGAAAAGAACTCCAACTAATCCATCTCTAACACATGATTCTTTTCTCTACCATTCTCCTCTAAATTTCTCTTGAAAAGACATTCTAAATTAGTCATGTCTACAAGAGGACCAACCACCCCTTGATTATGCCCAAAGGGAGGTTCAACCAAATCCTAAGGTAAACAAGGCTCCATTTCATCCTTATGCATTTTGTTCAACCTTGCCTTCCTCTAGAATTCCTACACCTATAAAATACTTAGCTAGACACATGAAAATCCAGTGAAAACACAAGAAAATCCTATAGCATGGCATTTTGAACCTAAATAACCAAATTCAAAAATAATTTAATCTATAAGTATAAATAGTTTGATGGGAGAAATGTTATACATATAAAAATATGATAAATGTGATTATTTTTCTTTGCAATCTATAAATTTTTTATGTGCTTGGCTATATAATTGAGATGATTCACTCATAATGTAATGATAAAAATTTACTATGTATCAAAGAAATATTTCCGAGACATCAAGATACCATTGCACATAACTCTCATGGAAATAAGAATATTATTTTATTAAATTAACTAAAGAAATTGTACATGTACTCTATCTTGAATTACTAATTAATTTTGAATTATATACTTATAATTTAAAATAAAAGAATTCTTTTTAACATGGAATAGATAGGTTAATTAATGAAATAAAATATGTTTTTATATTAAGAAAATTTACAAATATATGGAACTCATACATTGAGAAATTGACTAAGACAACTCTGTATTAGAATTAAGATGAGAATAATTTATATACGTTCTTTCAATAATTAACATTAGAAAGTAATACTTGGCTCATATTTTATAATCACACTAGAAACCAACAATGGAAGATTGAGAGTCTCAACTAAAAATTCCACCTTATAGATAACATTCATACTAGAAGCCAACAACTAAAGACCAAATTTCATATATAAAGTTCATGTGTTATATATCATGCCTTTGAGGGGTCCACAAGTACCATGAGCCTTCTGAAATCCTTCCCCATCTAAATGCATCCATTCCAAGACCATTGGGAGGTGGGTAGATCCCAAGTTCCTTAATTTCTTGTAGGAATTTAATCAAGAGTAGGACATTGAGAATTTGGCATGTAAATTTAAATATAAATGTGGGTGATCCCATAATAGTGGTTTATAATTTTTGGCCAAACTGGACACTGAAATTATTATTTTTAACTAAATCTTCACATTCAGGAACCTATAGCGGCTAAATTGTGAGGAATTTGAAGATGGTGCAAACTAGAGTCTCATCAAATTTTGTCTGTAGATTCTAATAATATTTTTTTCAAATTTTTTGGAATCAAATTGCACTTTTTCCATCTCCCACGAAAATTGATTTTTTCAGAAAACAACATTTTAAAAAGTGACGCCACAATATAACGATAACTTTTTTTCCATGAAGGATAAAATTCTAATTCTTTCAAATTTAGATTTGTAACTCTGATATCTAGTGCTTCCACTTGGTTAGATATTTTTATTTAATATTGTTTCCTTAATCAAGTTTCAAAGTCAAACGAATTACAATTCGCAGACCTAACGGTAGATAAGCATAACTTTTTTTGTATATGTCAAAATTTTATTTTATTTTTTTTGTTGGATCAAGGACTTCAATATCTAGTGCACTCATATTTTTTTTTTTTTGATAATCTTCTATTTTTCCACATGTGAAGAACAAAGAAATTCATTTTCGATGAAAAACCTATGTTTAATAAAACTTAAAAAACAAATACATAACAAAACCAAAACATATTAAAATTATATTCATTGGATAGCTTGTTCTGAGGAATACCATAATCATTTGAAATAAATTTTAAATGAATTCATTTGATCCCCCAAAATCTAAATCAAAAGTGATTTTTTATCAGCATTTTGATAGGTGTAAAGGAGACGCATTTATAGGTATGGCTTAAAACTAGCGAGGTTCTATCCAAGGGGATTTGATGTAAGGTGATTTGATCAAACCCTCTTTAATTGGAATCCTTAAAATGGAACTTTTTAAGGCTTCAATCATTATATTTTCTAAAAATATGTGATTTCAGCTAAAATTTGTTCCTCTCAGGAATTGTAAACCACTATTATGACAGCACCCATGTACATTCAAAAAATACAAATTCATAACTAAATTTAACTCCATAAGTGGGCCATCTATGGCCTTCTATAAACTTCTATAACTAATTTTAAGAACTCAAACAAATACATATATATGAATATATACTTCATTTATAAATTCTTGGAATATATCAATCCATCACAATTAAATTCTTAGACATCATGCATAATATTTTTTATGTATTCACAAAGCCACCTAGGGTCTCATAAGACTTGAGTAGGTGAATACCAATATGCATATCTAATGGTGGGGTAAATGGAGGAGGATTAGGAGTAAGTTCATATATATATATCTATTACTTATTTTGCAATCCAATATATTGGTTGGAGAGGTTGCATTTGAATAGGAGTGAAGATAAGGTCTATTAAAATATGACTCACCATCTTCTCTATTCTTAGGATTTCGGAGTTTAACAAAATATCCTTTGTCGATCTCAACCAATGTTTGCTTCAACTTCCAAATCATCCACACAATCCTCCCTGAACTATTCAATATGTGAAACATAATTATGAGGAAGATACAAATAATCCTTGACATAGATTTTTGTATCAAAGGATAATATGGTTCTATAATTTTAAACTATTTCCAATTTTGAAATCTAAATACAATCAATAATCTATTTAATCGAACAATAATTGTAATTTTAAGGAAAACATAAATTACTTGAATCTTTTTAAGGTGTCTCATTAGATTCCACTTACTCTAGAACTTAAATTTTAAAAAAAACATTAAAATCCACAAAAAAAATTCAAAAACATAAAAATTATTACATTATTATTTAAGATTCTAATTGTAATGAACATGTTATAGTAATAAATATTCAAATTTTAAATCTATGAAAATATGTAACGAAATGATCCTTAGTTTTCATATATCATTTGTGATGAGAATGTTGAATATTATAATTTTTTAGGCCAATCTTTAGGCACTAATTCACCATTGTTAAAATGATCCTTAGTTTATTCATTGTTTTTTTTCATGATTATAATTTCTTACAATTTCTATTAAACCAAACTCAAAATAATGGTATAGATTAAGATTCTTGTCTTTATCCTACATTTGGGTCATGTTTGATTCTACATTTATTATCATAATTAGAAGTTGTATAAATTGTTATTATATATTTTTTAACATATATAAAATGTATGGCTAGATTAGTGAGATATTTATAACAAGTAGGCAATATGAAGTCAATCTTTATTAGATTTTATTCTTAATAAATTCGTTTTAACAATTCAATTTATAGCTTTATGCAATCTATAAGTTTAAATAGTTTGATGGTATCTAAACTTTATACATATAAAAATATGCTAAATGTGTGATTATTTTGCTTTCCAATCTATATTTTTTTGATGTTCTTGGCTATATAATTGAGATGATTCACTCACAATGTAATGATAAAATTCATCCTCATACATGGAGGATTTTATATTATCTTCCATTAAATTCATCCTCTTTATGAGATTCTTATGGAATATTGATATTCTAGTGTGAATTCTTAATTTTAGACATATCTTAACTAGATAAATTTAGGTTCAATGAAGGCAATAGAACTTTTTTTTCACTTACATAATCTGATTTTGAAGTTCATTTATGTTAACAACTATTAAATTAGATATTTTTATGGACCCAATTATTTTCAAATAATTTTACAATAATCTTTGTTTTCTTATTATTTCTTTCATTGTTTCATTTAAAATTTGAACCATTTAAGGATGCTATGTTATAGATTATAGTTGTGTTCCAATTATTTTTAAATTGTTCAACCCTCTCATGGTCTAAATAATTTTGCATTCAACAACCATGTCTAAAGTACATTATATACCCAACCTCTTCTCCTATTTAACACACTCATAAACCTTCTTACTAATCTCATTCAAAGAGGTGGAATGACCAATCTTAGAGGGATCATCATCCATAGGAGAGAGAAGTGAGCCATCAATCTAAGCTCTAGTAGTATTGTAAAAATAGTAGAACTAGAAGCTAGAATCCTAAAAAAATAGCGAAGTTGGATAATACACAAGTTTTCCTTTTCAAGGGATGGGGAACACTTATTGGATGGGTATTATTTCCCCTTCACCACATTTTGATTAGGATTAAGAATTGAAATAACAAAATTATCAAATTGGTATAAGAAAAAAATAAGCCCTTAGTGGAGGGGAGCTCATTTTTTTCTCATGTGCAACTGTAATAATAGATTTCTTAAATTACATGAGTAAATGAAAAGGAAATCTAACAAGTCACATGCATCTAAGATTATTAATACGATAACAGTTATAGGATTTAAACAACATTTATAGTTTCTTTCTAGGATGAAATAAATAATCAAGTAGAAACATTTATATTCTTGTGAGGAAATAATCTATATTTTCCTTCCTCTTGTATTTACTTTCTATATGAGACTTCAAGCCCTTCATGGATAAACCACTTGTAGTAGCTCAATACCTTCCTCAATGGCTTTAAAGGTTAACCTTCTTACTTTTTAACCAAAATTTTAATAACATTCAATTTTGTGTAATTTATGTCCACTATTATCATTTTAATTCAAAATAATGTAAGAAATTTATATATTTATTTAAAAATAAAAAAATCTTAAAATAATAGTTATAAATTAATTGAAAACATGGTTGGACCCCTCTAATTTTGTGGAACTATTTCTTAAAAGGTATTTTAGTTGAATTTTATATAATAGGCAAAGGAAGCCACATATGGCATTAAGACCTTCCTTGATGGTCTTTAAGTTAGGAAATGTTTAATTTCATTCATATGTCTCGAGGTATGTTAAACAAAAGTTGTGTTTGGAAAAAGGTATTTGGTACAAATTGTAACACCTCGTCTTGGTTACCATTTAAACAAAGTGAAAAGAGTAAAGTTAATTAATTACACAATTGCTATAAAGTTTCCAAGACAGTGTTACATAAACATATTAAATAAACTCAACATATTATCATAATTCAAGTACAAAACTAATGTCATGAATGTTCCAGTTTACATAACTTAATATAATCAAATATCCAACTGAACAAATTAGAAAATGAGAGATTTCAAAAAATCTCAATACAACAATAAGATGGTACAATGAGTACACTCTTATACAAGAGGTGAGTTTACAAAGTAGAAAGTGATCACAACACAACTGACGTCCATATCCACGAACATGCTTTGCATCCACAGTCACGATCCAAAAGGTAACTGGAACCATCTGCAAACATAGGATCATCTGCAAGAATATCCAAGGAAGATAGAGAACGGTTTCATCTCGACCACTTGAAACCCGAAGGTCCACTCCCTCCATGGTAGGAGATAATTGACAGGTCCACAAACAAAGAAGACATAACGTTACATTTACGGGGTTTACAATTCACATTACGACATAATGTTTACAAATCAAAACGGATAAAATCTCAATATCAAGTTACATTAAATTGAAATCTGAACACAAGGAAACACCATCATGATATAGACTAAGAGTGTCATCACACTGTCAGGATAGGTTACCCTGGTGAATCTTCCTAGACTACTGGCCCTCTCCAAGATTTACCTAGTTAGCCTCTACTGATTCCCAGCCCCTATGTAGACTAATGTGGAATCGCTAAATCTTTCAAGAAGACAAGATGGTCGACTTGCCATTCCAGGCCTTCTCAACCTTTTCTCAACCTAAACAAGCGTTAGGAAAGTAGGCGAGGCAAACATTTATCTGAAGTAGTGTTTACAACTACCCAACCCCTAATACATTAGTTAGGTTTTCACTGAATTATCACACCTACGATAGGCTACCCAGACAATCACTTCAGGATTTCGGCCCCTACCGCAAGCCACTCTTTCTATAACATGACTCAACATGAACTTCTAGGGGTAGCTATCAAATGTAAAGTTCAAATCCACAAAGGTTTACATTTCCAACCATAATTACACCTTAGTTCTCAAAGTTTCATAACTTCAACAAATAAACATACAAAGCTATACCCCCAAGTAAATAAACATCACGATTGAGTAACATAGTTTAGAGATTAATAAACTTGTCAATGTGATTTTCACTTTCCTAGACTTTAAGGAAATGAAACATACATCACTAATGTTACAAATGTATACACAACCATCTTTTACCATAAATCAATCTTCTTTGAATTTAAAATTCCTAATAGACAAACTATATAGATTAACATAAACTGAAGTGTATTGAGTTTATAATATGAATTTTACTTCACTAGTTGATAAAATATAAATATGCATTTCAGCGTTGTGTGTAAACACACCCAACAATGACATTTAACCATTTTCAATGAATAAGGAATTTACTTAATATAAACTATAGACGTTATTGTATTTCCAATAATTTCAAGGTATTGTATTTACTATTAATATATTATAAGAACAATATAAATTCTTTATACTATATAATTCAAATACCTTTAAAATTAAAGAAACGATATAATTCAAAACTAAAGTTACTATCTTTTCTTCTTTTCGCATGCAAAGACTCACACTTATCTTACACTTATGCATATTTAATATCTAATAATAGATAGATTTATTAACATGATTTTCTGACTAAAGAATCTACCACCGAATGATTCATACAATGATAACTCATAACAAAGACAAAGTCTTACGCCTATTTTATATTTCCACTGGTAGTATGACACGTGTTAACTGACACATAAATTTCTTTTCATGCAAAAGATAATTCGTTCTACAATTAATAGTGAAAGAATCAAATAAGGTCACGTCTGATGGACATCCACTTTTACACGTCCATGCATTACATTTACAGATATACATGCAATAATTAAGGTCTCTCACAGTAGTAGACAAATCTATGGTATAAATTATGGACATAGAAGAATAGAAGGGCGCGAAATTTAACACAAGAATATCTGATAAAGTCAGGTGCATAAATCTCAAAGTGGGCGCATGCAGTTATAACTCTAAGAATCTCAAGTTAGAGGATATCAAACAAGGCATGATTTAGACTAGTACCAGGGCGTATCTTACCAATAGATCTTTCTCCCATCACTAACTATAGTTGTACGAATCTAAAGCAAGAATTGTTTAATTTGGTTAATAGATATATTATGAGGAAGTTTCAACAAAGGAAAAGATCTGTGGTAACTTCAGCTTGGTAAACACAGACTTAGGTGTGCCTTCTCTAAACGTGTAGCAGAAGGAATCATAGGTACGAGACTTCAAGAAGAAAGTAAATCACATACCAGACATGTTCAATGCCACTCTAAGAGAATTCGACCAAGCTTATACTGCTATTCTATTCAGAAACCAAACTAGTAATAAAGCATCTTCTTACATGTTGTTTACAAGCGATATCATACAAATGTATACCTTCACAATTGATAAAGGCATAAATCTATACTAATTGCAGGGTTCATGAAAAGGCTCACTATATTTTAAGGATTACTTAATATCAACGATTTGAAATAAGACATAGAGCCTTTCATCAATTAAAAGAATCGACATGATGGAAATAGTTTAGAGATTATATATATACTTTAAGAATGATGGTCAACAGATCTCTGATCAAGGGTTATACAGAGAACAACTTAAGCAAATGGATACTCGCAATACATAGAGGGAGATCTATGGTAAAAGATCAATAGTTCAATCACCTATCAAGAAAATTGGCATCAAGATCTAATAATCTGAACCAAACACTTAAAAAATACAGTATGTAAATTCTAAACTGGAGCAGCGCCTATTTATATTTATACATCCATTCTATTTAGTAGTAATTTTATCAAATGCCATAGATACCCAGGAGAAAACTACAGTTATCAAGGAAAAGACATATCTCTGTTTACATTATAGAATTGCTCTGGATCCATTCAAAGAATGAATAGGAATAAAGTCTAAAAAAATTTCCAACAAATCCTCAAAATGACTTTCATAATATTTGAACAGCCAAGGCATACTGAATAAAGATATCATAATTTCTAAGCAATTTCACATAGGTAGCAAGCCAACAGCCAATTTAACGAGGCATGTGAATAATAAAGAAAGAATTATGAATGGTCGATCTTGACCTCCACAATAAAAAGCACAAATTTCATAGAAAAATCATACAAAAAAATACCTAGTGAACTGTTAGCTGTCCAATAACAAAATTTCCTGACTTTTCTTTTAAAATTCCCAAAATAGCCACCAGAGTTGGATTGAAGAAATCATATGCCACCTAATCCAAATGAGATACTTAAAAGGAACAATCCAGAAATAGTTACCTTCCTTCAAATTTTTTTATGCTACTGCTATCTAGAATTAGAGCAGATCAATGCTTTCAGAAAAATTGCCGTCCCCCCCAACTAACTAATCCCCAAAATCCTTCTTGTAAAATTACGCATGTATCTCTAATATGATCGACCAGTTCAACATACCATTAACTCCAGATCCCACTTTAATTATCTTTCAGTTAGAAATTTTATAACTTGAAGAAAACTTCTTCTCATATATATCTATTTCCACAAAATCCTCTTGCCTCATTAAAACAACTACTTATGTTTAATTAAATTCTTTTGAAATAATCCACTTTCACCATTTAAATTATAAATAAATTATTTAATTCAAATTAATAAATTTAATCACAACACAAGCTTAAGTATTTAAAAATACGTTAACAGACAATTGCTAAACTAAAATATTTATTCACAACACAAAATAATACAAATGAACATGACAAAATAAACTGGACATCTACAAGGGGTAACATAGAGATACTCGTTCGAAAATAAATGATGGTTTAAAAGGACCTGTCAATACCTCCGACATCATATTTATATTGAATTAGGGTATGCTCAGACTTGACAAGCAGGTGGAGCCATTACTCGGTACCTGTGTCTACAGGAAACATCAACGTTAAAACATATATATACTCATGTTAGAAAACACACCGTGAATAAGAATTGCAGCGTAGCAGGGTACTCACGAATGAGTAATGCTACACTGTCTTATCCACTGACACTAGCGAGCAAGATCAATCATAAACAATCATAAAAACATGATAAACATAAGCAATAGTCATAAAAAAATAAGCCATTTCATGAATGAATCTATCTCAGTATCATCAAACTAACATAACCAAATAACCAGGATGTCAATGTATCATCCGCAAATCCAAACGACATAGTATCCACAATCACCTCTAAAAAGAAACAATATAGTATCAAAGTAATCTAAAGCATCTATCAAGAAAAATCAAACTAAACAGTATGTCGAAACTGGAGGGACACTACACAAACTCCCAAAAAAATTAATGTTATATGTTTATGCTATTAACACATGAAATTTTGGGCCTTAAAATAGCCACAACATACCCATATTTTAATACAAATGAGATATTGAGGCTTTATGTCACTTATAATAGATTTACAATTAGTTGATATATTTGCATTTAGATCAATCGATATATCCTAATTTCTATCAAATCATAGGGTGTCAATTTCAATAATTACACAATTCAAAGCACATACAATTTTTCATTTGCTAGTAGAGGGAACTATCTTATTATTCCATTAAAATAAAATATAGGTCCTCAATAATTTTCATCTTTACTTTCCATCATTACATTGAACCTTATAAGGGACATCTTCATTTGTCTCATCTTCTTCTCTTATTTGTGCCTTCAATAATGACTAGATTGATTTTACATGACCACCAATGTTAAGTAATGATGCTTTGTGTGCAATCTAGTAATTCAAATTTTAGAAATATTTTAGATTATGTTTTAAATTTAAATTTTAGAATTGTTTTAGATTATGTTTTGTGTGTAATCTAGTAATTTGAATGTTTTGAAATTATTAAAAACTATAATAGATGTTGAATGTTTTTTTGTTAATGGTATGAAAATATTATTGATGAGTAGATGAATTATTACAAATGTTTTAGATTTGTATTCCCTTTATCTAGATATATTATTTACCAAGGTCTCATTGCTCTTTTAGGTGTACATACATATATATAACATGGAAAATGCAGATCATGTTCCACCTCCAGATTCCTTGTTTGCAAATATGTAATGCCCCGTCTTAATAACCTAAGAACGTTGCAATTGTGCTATAAAGGTGTAATAATTTTTTTTTTTAGCAACCTTTTGCAATAATGGCACTCACACACATGTCGAGAAGTTGTTGAGAAAATATCTTCTCCACTTCTCAGCAAATTTTGTCATTTCAATTTTGCATGTAATTAAATTAATTTATTAAATTTAAAATTTGAAAATCAATTTTCTTTCAAATCACATGCAATTTATTTAATTTTTATTTTCTAATTTTCTAATTCATTCAAATACAATATAATTTATGCACTTAATAATTTAATTTAATTAATTAATTAATTTAATTAAAATAGTTAAATCCGTTTAAAGATCAACTATTTAACTAAATAAACTAACTAATGTATTAAATAATCAAGTAAATAAATTTCAATCATATTTAAATATTAATTAAATAACAATAAATAAAGCACAATAACAAACATTTAAAATTAACCAATATTTACCTTTCAAAAATGATTTAACCAACATAAACACAATACAACCTATGACTCAAAATTGAAAACTGACTAAGTACTATGACCAAAATTGTAAACTAGGCTAGGGTAAACCTAACTACTATCTCCCGATCAACAATTCTATTGAGTCTTGACATGCTCAGACCTGATTACACAGGTGGAGTCGGTGTCATGTACCTGCAAATCCTGCAACCAAGCAAACAACATGCATACATGTATATATATATATATATATATATAAAGCATTAAACAAACACACCGTGCAGAGAAAATCACAGATATCGCAGGGCACTCGCAAGCGAGTGATGCGATTCTGTTCTCCACACCAATACACTCACAAAAAAATGACTCAATAAATATTGTTAGTCCATCATAAACATGTGCATATCCATAAACAACTAAAAGTAACATCTACACTAAATCATATCATGTCTGAAAACAATAAACATCACACAAAGTATCATCATGTCACAGAATAATCCACCATTGCTCAAAACCAGTGATCAAAGTATGCAACAAAACAACATAGATCTAATAGTATGAGAAAGTATCAACAGAAAGCATAAGCATAAATGGAGGGGTACTACATCCTCCCCTCCTAGGATCAGGCTTGCTCCTGAAAGCCTGCGAACAGATAGGGATAAAGTTCCCTCATGTGTGTCGCATCCTCCCAGGTAGCCGAAGCCTCATAGCTAGGGTCCCATTGGACCCTCACTTGATCAACATCTCGACCCCTGAGACCAAGCGTCCGGTGCTGAAGAATGGCCACGGGCTCCAAAGCCAGCTGCCCGTCCTCTACCTGTAATGCATTCCAATCAAGTACATGAGATATGTCGGGATGATATGGTCTAAGTACTGACACATGAAAAACATCATGAATACAAGACAAACTGGGTGGTAAGACGAGTTGATATGCCACGGGACAAATTCTCTCTAAGATCTCAAATGGTCCTACAAAACGAGGTGCAAGCTTAGAGCCTTTTCCATAATGGATTGGACTCTTTTGCGGTCGCACTCAAAGAAACACTCTATCACCAACAGTGAACTGTCGATCGATCCTATGCGCATCGGCATACTTCTTTTGCCTATCCTGAGCTGCTATCAAATGCTCTCTAATACGGTCAACCTGTTGCTCCATATCATGAAGCATCTCAGGTCTGATTAACACTCTATCCTCAAGTCTATCCCAACTTAGTGGAGTTCGACAAGGACGACCGTATAATGCCTGAAATGGTGGCATACCTATAGAACTCTGATATCCGTTGTTGTAAGTGAATTCTACTAAATACAAGTAATCCTCCCAATGTGATTGTTGGTCCATTACGTACATATCTCAAGCATAATTTCTCTTACTTGTTAACTCTTTCAGCTTTGACCATCGGTTTCGAGGATGATACACCGAACTAAGTTCAACCAAGGTATCTAAAAGCAACGTGCTGTGTTAAGTCCATAAAGTCGGGTAAAATATAGACTTCTATCCGATATAAACTTATGAGGGAATCCCATGTGTAATCTAACGATGTCCTCCATGAATATTCTATACCGATGATAAGATGAACGCATCAGAAAAAGTGAGCCAGTCGGAACGTCAACAGTTACCATAATGGCGTCATGTCAACGTGATGATGTAGGTAACCCTACAATAAAATCAATGGATATAATATCCCATTTCCATTCGGGAATGAGATGTGGCTGCAATAATCCAGCAGGATGATGATGCTCAGCTTTAACTCACTGGCATTCAAGACATCTTGACACAAAGTCAGCAATATCACATTTCATACCAGGCCAGAAATACAATTGCCTAAGATCGGCATGCATTTTCTTGACACTTGGATGAGCTGAATACGGAGCTTGATGAGCTTCAGTCATTATTAATGTACGAAGACTCTCTACATGAGGTACATAGATGCGACCTAAATGTCGTAATATACCATCCGATTCTAGGACATAACCTTCAAATTGACCTTCTAAAGGTCTACCCGATTCAATTTTCGACTTCACTTCCTGATATAATCTATCAGTAGGAAGTGCAGCTACTATTTGACCTCTCAAATCTACTTCAAGAGTAGTAGCAAAGATCTCATGTCGACGTCGGCTAAGAGCGTCGGCCACTACGTTCTCTTTGCCTTGAACATATTTTACTTCAAAATCGTACTCACACAAGAACTCCATCCACCGTCTTTGCCTTGCATTCACATTAGGTTGCGTAAAAATGTATTGCAAAATACGGTGATCGGTATGAAGTTCAAAGCGATGACCTAATAAGAAATGCCTCCATCGAACTAAAGCATGTACTACTACAGCTAGTTCTAGGTCATGAGTAGGATAGTTTAATTCATGGTCCTTGAGTTTGCAAGACTCATAAGCAACCACACGCCCATCTTGCATCAAAATGGCTCCCAAACCCTCTAAGGATGCATCCGCACAAACTACGAAATCCTTAGTAGGATCAGGAACAATAAGTATAGGCGCATTAGTCAACTTTTCTTTAAGAGTCTGAAAAGCTAACTGACACTGTTCTGTCCAAACGAACTTCTTCCCTTTCCTCTGAAGAGAAGTAATAGGATGACCTATTCTAGAAAATCCCCCTACAAAATGTCTATAATAGCCAGCTAACCCCATAAAACTACGAACTTCACCTACATTAGTAGGTGCGGGCCAATCAACTATGGCTTGGATCTTTGAAGGATCCACAACAATACCTTTACCGGATATCACATGTCCAAGATATTTAATTTCAGATTGAAAGAAGTCACACTTCTTCAGGTTTGCATACAATTGATTTTCTCTTAAACATTGCAACACCTGTCTCAAGTGTTCTTCATGTTCCTTCATGTTCCTCGAATAGACTAAAATGTCATCGAGAAATACCAGGACAAATCGATCAAGGTATGTAAGAAATACACCATTCATCAAACTCATAAATACTGAAGGTGCATTCGTTAACCCAAAGGGTACTACTGTGAATTCGTAATGCCCATAACAAGTTCGAAAAGTAGTTTTATGAATGTCTGCTTCAGCTATACGCAATTGATGATAACCGGATTTCAAATCGATTTTAGAGAACACATTAGCTCCCTTAATTTGATCAAAAAGATCATCGATTCTAGGCAAAGGATAACGATTCTTAATCGTAACCTTGTTCAATTGACGATAGTCAATGCACAGCCTAAGAGATCCGTCCTTCTTCTTTATGAAGATAACAGGTGCTCCCCAAGGGGAAACACTTGGACGAATGAAACCCTTTTCTAAAAGTTCCTCTAACTGAATACGAAGTTCCTCTAACTCCTAAGTCGTCATTCTATAAGGAGCTCTAGATATAGGCTCAGCTCCAGGAACTAGGTCAACTCTAAAGTCAATATCCCTTTTCGGTGGCATTCCAGGAATGTCATCAGGAAACACATCCGCGAATTCCCTAAGAATAGGATGATCATCAAGAGATACCTCTCGACTCTCACCCTCATCTAAATTGGTAACTGTTGTTGCAAACAGTTGACATCCCTGACGAAGACATCTCTTTAGTTGCATAGCAGATATCATCCGCAAGGAGATAGGTCTTTGAATACCTACGATTTCCACTTTCGCACCTAAATCATCAATGCAACTAATTGTCTTAAGTCGACAGTCAATTACAACATGATAAGATGGTAACCAATCCATACCTAGCACGATATCGTATGATCCTAAGGGTGTAACATATAAATCTACTGATGTAGTTAATGTACCAACTTTAAGTTCATAGTTATGTACT
>VDFB02353240.1:0-40379 GCA_007258455.2 Sequoia sempervirens
AAGAAATCTCTGTGTCTCGTGAAATGAGAGCCTCGGCAAATTCTACCTTCTTCTTCTTCTCAGATGTCCACAGCGCTTCATAGTTGTTCATTTGTTTCTACCAATTCTGTTCAGCTCTAGAGTGGTTAGCCGATTGCTCTTCTAATGAAGCTTTCGCTTCTCGGAGCTCATCTTCTAGCTTGGTCTTCGTTTCTCAGAGCTCCTCCTCCAGTCTATTCTTCAAATCTTTGAATTCAGCCTCTTTTTCCTGTATCTTCTGCTGATGCTGATCTTGTAGGCATTCCATCTCTTCGCCTTTTTCTGCCAGCTTCTGTCTGAACTCAAGGCGGAAGCGTTCAAGCTCTTCTTCCATCGATTGTAAGCTCTGTTGCGCCGCTTGGTTTTGATTCTGCAACTCCTTTAATACGGCTGGGTCGGCTACTCGGGCCTTTGCAATTTCGCCTTGAAGCCTGTTCCTTTCATTCTCTGCTGTTAGCGCCCTTTCTGTCATTCGGGCGACATCCACCTCTAAGGATTTCTCCTTTGCCTCTAGAAAATTCACCCTGTCCTTGGCTGCCTTGAGCTGTTCATCCTTCTTTTTCAACCGGCGACCAGTCTTTAGGAAATCGGAAGTGACCACCCGTTGTGTCTCCTCCATGATTTCGACTTTATCTTGTGGCCGGGCCATCTTCATGTCCAGTCCGACAGCATAAATATCATAGTCATCTGGTTGCATTTCTCCCTGAGGCTTGTTTATCCTTGGGTACATAGTTGCGAACTTTAATTCCTGGCGGGCCTCGTCATACGAAGCCTGTACTCTTGGTTTGGCGGGGGCATTGTCATCCTTTGCCCTTCATTGCCTCATTCTATTTGCGCGAGCCTCCTTCCCACAATCTATCTGTGCAATGAACTCAGCTGGTGATGAAACCAGCCCACCTGCGAAGGGAACACCGGAAGGTAGGGCGTAGGGATAGGTAACTTTCATAGGCGCCCGCATTTGCTTCTTCTGGAGGGTGACGGTTTGCGGAGAAAAGTGTGGCACGTTCCATAGCTTAGCCTGGGGGGTTTCAGCCTGGCTGGATAATTGCAACGGCTGAACCGGAGATTCAGTCGTAAGGCCTGTTGGCCGAGGAAAAAGAGTCGCTGCCTGGGGCTTAGTTTGCTGTGGTGGGAAGAGATCTGTAAGCATCTCGAAAAAAGAGTGGGGGCCGATGGGAGGAATATCTTCGGATAGCGAGGTGAGGAAAGTCTGGGCGGCAGCAGTAGGCGTTAGCATGCCTGGAGGGGTGATTATAAACGGTTGGGCTTGCGAATATTGGGAAAAACCTCCGGAATAAGATGGGCCAGAAACAGAGGGTGGAAGGCTCGGATGAATGGCAGGAGTTGCCAATTGAGCAGGAGCGGACGTGAAAGAATGAGATGCAAGAGAGGAAGGAGCGAAATGTACCTGCTGACTGGTCGGCGGTAGCATTTGGATCGTTTGGGACTCGACCGCAACCTCTGGCATTTGACTAGCAGCGGGTGTTTCCCCTTCGGCCGGTTCATGTGAAACTGTCCCGATAACACTTTCCGTGCGTTGTCTTTTCGCGGGGGGACACTCACTAACCTCGGCAGTCGGATCTTTCTGCTGGGGCACTAGCCTGACCGGTTTAGCGGCCCATGTGCGCGTAAGTGAGCTCCTTGATATATTAAAGCGCACGTTAGTGCCGACATAGGCGGGATGCTCGGGAGCATCACCTTCCTGCGAAGATATCGCCCTCTCTTCCTCCTGCTCATCGGAAACCTCTGCTTCGCTCTTGTTAGCGCTGGAGGTCGGGCTGGGATGGCCTTCATCCCAGTGTCTTTCGAATTCCTGGTCGTCCTTCAATTTATTATAAGGAGCCCTCATCTGCCCTGTTTCTTGGCGGTATCTCCAGAAAGTTTTTATTTTTTCATCGTTTCATTCCTCGTCCACTTTCAACTTGTTAAGCATGTTGCGCTCTATCGGAATGTTGTCCCTGGCCACGGCCACTGGAAAGTAGAACTTGTGCCATGGGCCTCTGGTATCCGGCGTAGGGATTTGTGCCAATTCAACCAGATCTTCATCTTTATCAGTCCGGTTATTACGCCGCTTCTCCCAGTATGGTCGGGAAACATGCGTAACTCTCATATGCGGC
Organism: Sequoia sempervirens; assembly: GCA_007258455.2. Classification (NCBI taxonomy): domain Eukaryota; kingdom Viridiplantae; phylum Streptophyta; class Pinopsida; order Cupressales; family Cupressaceae; genus Sequoia; species Sequoia sempervirens. Next base: position 2,136 of record VDFB02353240.1, read on the forward strand.
TCAGGTAGATCATTGAAAGGGTTGTAATCCCACTTATCATCTACTAATACTAGCCCTAGGTGTGCCAGCTTGTCGCCTAGCAGCTGATGAGATCGCTTTTTGACAAGCGTTATTGACTTGAAACTCTTCGGGCAACTGAAGAATCCCTTCTTTTTGACCCTTTTGCTGCTACAAAACATGAAATCAATGACGCATACCTGCCGGTAAACCTCCAGCGCGAGCACTCTATCGGTGATGCAAGCCGGGAGCAGGAAAGGCCTGTCAATAAAGCCCCTCATTCGAAGGATCGTGAAATCCTTGCCCAGGAACCAGTCGCAAGCGGGGATGTAGCTTTGCAGAAATCCAGTCTGCTCAGTGTTAAGCCGGACGATATCACCCTCTCCGATCAAATCATTCAGGACCGGGGCTATGAAATAGTCCGCGAAGGCATAGTAGTCATATGTTGCGGAAAGGTAGGGTGTCCATGTAGATACCGGCTTTCTTTTATTCTGCTCATCAAAAATTGATAGTGGGAAAAATCGGGCGAAGAAATCCAGATTCTGATGCAGGAACATGTGGACCAGGTAGGAAAGAAATCTAAATTTCGTCTCCGCCTGATAATTCTCTATTTGCTGTATCATTTCCTCGACCATGAACTCGGCAAAATCATACCAGAAAGATTCATGTTGCCTGCGAAACTGTATTGCAGGGCCCAGCTGAAAAGCCTCGATCTTTTCATCAGAATCACGGCCGCAAACAAATGCCAGCATGGATATGGGGTCCTGAAGGTCGTCGCGGAATGAACCGCGCAACAATGGGATGCTTGGTGCCTTAGCGGACACAATACCCTTCTTTTTAGTCTCCTCTAATAGGAAATCGGAGCCGGTTTTCATCCTTTTCCATATCTTTTCCCCTTTGCTTGGGCGGAAATATTCGATTTTCTCCTTTCTTGTCCTGGGGTCAGGAATGCATAACATATGCCAGATGGCTTCCTGGCCGATATGAACCCTTAAATTGTGACCCTCAATGCAGTGGGTTTTTGGATTATAGCGTTGAACAGCTGCGTCGACCACCTCCGGGCAATAGTGCACGAATGGGACCATGTATTGTGGCAAACCGCTATACCAGACTCTACCTGCCATTGCCTTCTCCGCCGCTGGTGCTGATAATCTTGCACAAGCCGCCTCTCTAAGAGACTTAGGGTTCCTAGCAAGCTTTGGATCATAGATATTAGCCCACTTTTCTCCAACCTTTTTAGGGTTATTCCACTCTTTGGGCTTCTCTAGCTCCTCTGTGTTGGGTCTCCTCACCTTCTGGGGTATACCAGGAGTGGCATACGCTACATCATCGTACACGTAGACCTCGGCAGAAGAACGAATAGCCGAATACAGTTCCTGGCTAATCCCTTCCTCTGCTGGCTGAGCTGAAGATTCCGCCATCTTTCTTCGCGGCAGAACTTGAAGGTTCGCTGGCCTTTGAATACGCTTGCACTGGAAATACAGACAGAAAACACTTCGCGCACTCCTTAGCTTTTTGGAAAAAGACTTAGGAACAATAAGCGTTATCATGCAATAATAGCAACTTTCCTCAAGGTGGTAGGCGAGCGCGAGCCCTTGCATTTAATTCGGCATGTACCGTTAACTCCACGACTCGTGCAAGATGAGCTGATTGCTTTTTCCGAGGTGGCCGGATTTCATCATTGCTTTTAGGATATCGTGTGATACGCCCTGATTTTTCTTGGAAATTGAGCTTGCAACTGGCCTCCTCGCGTTGTGTTAGCATGTACCGGTAATTAATATCCCAGGCCGGAATGATTATGCCAAGCAAACGATCACCGCCTGAAAGAGATACGAATATCGCCTCGGGTTCTGGGATGTGCTTGAGATTTGACACCATAGCATACGGCCATACGTCCCTTCATCAGCAAGTGCCACCCTTTTAAAGCTCAATTAATTAACTTGATTTAATTAAGCATGCCTTGAGCCGTGCTACCATGCGTGTGCCAGCCCAAAACGTGAACAAACGCAGACTCGGCCCTCGAGATTGTAGCCAATATACATCACATTGCTTACGGCGGACTGGCGTATGTCTTGTCAACTTTCTATAAATAGGCCAGTAGATAGCAAACATATACACTTTGCGTCGAGAAGTGATAGGCAAGTAGAATACTGCTAAGCGAGTCTTTTCATAGGTTAGGTAATAAGCAGCTTTCGGCATACTTAGCAGATTTAGGAAAAGTCCTAGGAGAGATGGATACTCCCATTCGCCTGACCTCCTTCAAATCACAAACAGCATTTGTAGGTGAAATCTCCACCAGGAGGCTTAAGAGAATGACGAAGAACAAGCACTCGCTGGTTTTAGTAGCCATTAAGTGGGTTCTCGGCAAAGACTGTGTGGAGTATGAAGATAAGCATCGGGTGAACACCGATGTGTGCTCACACTTTGTGGCGTCTATGCTAGACATTTGTGTCCCTCGGCCTCTTGTATTGAAGCTAGTCAAAGAAATCTTCCCGAAGAAGTACCTGAACGGGCTTGGCGAGGTTGTCACACACGCTGCGTATGGAATCGGCCTGCCATCAGCCAGCGACTTACGTCACTATATTGAAGAAGAAGCTGTCGTGGCTTGGCTACCATTCCTTAGCGGATTCCGCCTGCAGACCCGTGGTCAGCATCAGCAAAGGGTTACCCAGGCTCTTCACTTCCTGTTCAGAAGCTACAACGTGATACCATTCTACGACGTAGAGTGGTATACTGACTTCAGGGACCTGGTGTACCCACCACCGACGACAGCCGCGCTTCATGATGCTGCCAGTGCCGCCGAGGAACCTGTTGCTGAGGAAGAAGCGGACGCTGTCTTGAATGCGTCGGTTGCTGCTAGCCACTCCTGCGGATAGATGGTCCTCTTGCCCTGGTGTTTGTTGATGTAACCCCCTTGCTCCGTATCAGCCTGATAAAAGGCCAACGTATATATATATGCTCTTATACTTTGTATATTTTGAAAATCGGCATTCATGCCATTTTGTAACTCAGAAACATGTATATAAAAATATACGCCTCTTTTTGTTGTGAAATTTTATGCTCCTGTTTGCTTCTGCGTGCAATTTTTCTGGGTTTGCCAATTTTGTATGTTTTGTCTCTGTTTATGAGCATACTTTTGTGTTTTAAGAACTCCGGTGCTTCACCTACCAACGATGATAAGCGAATACATAACAAGTCAATTGGTTTTAGCAAAATGATAGGCCAAAAATAGGAAAGGAAAAAGAAAAAGCGTTATTTACAACTGTACAAGGTAGGGCCTGACGCTTAATGGAACAATTTAAGGTGAATCCCATTAACCGGGATTCCTAGGGGCTCCTGTTCCATATTTTCCAGCTCGAAGGCATTGTGTTGCATGCACCGAATGATTTTGAAGGGTCCTTCCCATAGGCTATCAAACTTACCATGCTGACCTGGCTTCGCAGCCCTGCTGTCGTATTTTAGCACCAAATCTCCACTTTTTAGGCCTTGGTCGGAAGCCCTTTTGTCAAACCACCGTTTGACCACCTGTTGACGGCCAGTCATGGCCTTTAGGGAATTCTCCCTTTTTTCTTGTACTTCTAATAGTTCGGCAAGCCGAACTTCCATGGCGCCATTTTGTTCTATCTCAAGAGATTTCAACAACTGTATCGCCGGAATTTCCATAGAGATAGGTAGCAGCGCTTCTTTCCCATATACTAGCTCATAGGGCGAAGTCTTGAGGACTTGTTTAGGAGTTATGCGGTTGGCCCAGAGTGCTTTTCGGAGATTTTTGTGCCATTCCCTTTGGTGTTCTGAGCCCACTTTTTTGAGAAGTCGGACTAAACTTTTGTTTGTTGACTCAGCTAGGCCATTTCCCTGTGGATAGTAGTTTGAAGATGTTTTCAGGAATATGCCATTTTTCAATGCAAAGTGACATACCTTTGTGCCTACAAATGCTCTAGCATTGTCCGAAATGATCGTCTTCGGAGGGCCGAACCTCGTCACCAGAGCCTCGAGGAAATCCACAATCTCTACCTCCGTTGCCTCTTTAAGGGGAACAGCTTCAGCCCACCTTGTGAAGTAGTCTGTAGCTGTTAAAATCCATTTATGTCCCGAACTGGAAACCGGGTTGATCATTCCGATAAAGTCCAAGCCCCATTGAGCAAATGGTTCATCCGCCACGATAGGTTTGAGGGGCATCGCTGAATTCTTCCTTCGGTCGGAGAATAACTGACATTTTTTGCAAGTCTTTACCAGAGAGTAGGAATCATTGAAAAGTGTGGGCCAGTAATATCCAGCCCGCAGGACCTTGATGGCTGTAGTTTTAGCGGAGAAATGTCCACCTTCGTCGCTATTGTGAAATGCGTCGAGGATCTTCTGCGCCTCCCCTGAAGTAACACACCGTAGGAGCACACCATTAAAATTTCTTTTGAAAAGGACTCCTTCTATCAGCGTGTATCCGCAATTCTGGAGCCGGTAATACCTTCTTTTCTGGGATGAGAGGCCTGGCGGGTACCTTCCGGTTCGCATGAAATTCATTCTATCTTTCAGCCAATCGTCCTCCGATCCCGATCCGTTTATCAGGACAAGTTCTGACTGTTCCTCTTTAGCAGGCATCTCCACTTCCTGTGTCATATACTCACACAGACCTCTGCCTTTAATAGTCCTGGTGGGCCTGACCTCAATGTCATATTCCAGGATCTTAGTGATCCAATTAGCCCTTTTTTCTGTGATTTCTCCCTCCATGATGTATTCCCGCACACTAGAATGTGCGACATATACCAGGACTTTGCTACAGGAAATTAGATGGCGGAACTTTTTAAGCCCCTTCACTATTGCGAAAGCCTGTCTTTCAACGAAGTTATAATTCACTTCATATTCCTTTAAGGTTCGGGAATAGAAAGCAACTGGATGCTCCCCTTTTCCTTCTCTATCCTTTTGAGTCAGAACAGTAGCGATACTTGACTTGCTACTGAAAGCATACATTATAAAATCTTTATGTTGATCTGGATTGATCAACACTGGGGCTGATGAGATAGCTTCCTTGACCTTCTCAAATGCCTCCCTCGCCTCCGTTGTCCACTTGAAAATTTGATCCTTTTTCAGCATTAGGGTGATCGGCCTAATCATTCCCGCAAAATCGGAAATAAATTTACTGACGAAATTTACTTTGCCCAGAAAAGACTGGACACCTTTCTTATTCACCGGGAGAGGAAGCTCCTTTATAGCCTTTACTCGTTCTGGGTCAATTGAAATACCTTCCTTCGACACAACATGTCCTAACAGCTTACCCTGAGGTACTCCGAACACACATTTCCTCGGGTTTAAGGAAATCCCGAACTCTTGGCACTTTTGAAACACCAACTCCAGATGATCGAAATGATCATCTTTAGATTTGGAGAACACAGTAAGATCATCCAAATAGATTAGGATAATCTTATTGATCAGCTCGCTAAATGCGACGTCCATAGCTCTCTGGAAGGTTGCCCCTGCATTAGATAAACCAAAAGGCATTTTAGCATATGCAAACGTCCCCCACTTGGTGGTGAACGTAGTCTTGTGCTGATCTTCCTCTCTTACTCGAATCTGGTTATAGCCAGAGAAGCCATCCAGTAGAGAGAACATTTCCGATCCCGCGACAGTTTGGAGGATCGACTCCATAGAAGGCAAGGGATAGTGGTCCTTCAGAGATGCTTTATTTAGGTCTCGGAAATCTACGCATAAGCGTATATCACCATTCTTCTTTCGGACTGGTACCAGATTTGATACCCAAGTACTATGTTTAATTGGGAAGACAATACGCGACTCAATGAGCTTGGTTAGCTCTTGTGCCATCAAGGCTTCAACTTTAGGGTTGACCGGCCGCTGTTTCTGTCGGATTGGCTTCGCACCTTCTGTTAGCTCAATAGTATGTTGAATGATACCAGGATCATAACCTTCCAGATCATCGTAGGACCAGGCTACTACTCCATATTTCTCACAGAAATTCATAAGCCTTTCTCTATCTTGCTGTGAGACATCTTTTCCGACCCGAAGGTTCCTGTCATCGGAGACCCGAAGATTCTCATAATCACCTTTTTCCGCCACGAACTTCCTCTTATCATTTCGGGCGTCACTACAATCGAAAAAATTTTTGAGAGTAACCAATCCTTTCGGAAGCTTATTTGATTTCAGCTGCATAATTTGTCCCTCGTAGGCCTCAGCGATCTTTGGTTGGAGTTGATCGGCAAATTCCCCTGAGTTTTGAATAAACGAGGCGATGTGTTCATCGCTCTCAAAGACTTGCCAACTTTGGTCATTATCGGGTATTGCTGGTCTAACCAGCACTCGTACTGAATGTTTGTTCCGAAGCAAGTCGGAGACAGGATCAAACTGAGCTCCGATTACTGCCATGCGGTCTGCATCGCCATTCTGAGCTCGGGGAATGGTCAGGATGTTGAAAGCTTCAAAACTTTCTATAAGGTCCCAGATTCGATGCCGATAGGATCTCATGCGGATATTCTTTGCTGCTGAGACTCCTCGGACCTGATTAACTACCAGTTCTGAATCTCCGAATACAATCAATTGTTTGATACCCATTCGTTCCGCTAGGCTTAGGCCTTGGACTAGACCCTCATATTCAGCCTCATTATTTGAACAAGCAAATTGGAATCGGAAGGCCCTCAGCAACTTTTCATTCTGTGGGGATATTAGACATATCCCTGCTCCAGCTCCAACTTTGCTCCTTGCTCCGTCAAAATATAATGTCCACAGCTCACTTGCTTGGTCATCGTCGGGCTCTTTGACGACCTTCAGAAGAACTTGGTCTTCGTCATAGATCACATATGTGCCTAAACCGGTAGCATGATAATTTCCGAAGGGATCATTATTTATATGTTCACTCAACAGAGCGTCTTCGCTATCACTTCGGTCTCCGTTGACCTTCTCCTCCTCCAGCAGTTCAACATTGTACATGTCTTGCTTGGTGATGGAGGTATGTGCCGCTTCAAAGTTAATCAGGGCCTCGTTCGCCACATGTTCGGAATGCAGAGCCTCCGATTCTATCTTCATCTTTGCGCCATGTTTGGTCCTAAGTATTAGATGTGACCAATCTAAAGACAAATAGCCGCCCACCTTTGAAGTAAACTCTCGAGAAAGGCAAAGACCAAACATTGGCGGAACATCTATGATCACTGTATCTTGCGGGACCGTGATACTCGGGCAGGCAAATAGAGTCAACGGAAGTGCTTTGATGACACCCACAGTATCAACCTTATTTCCATCTAGCTGCATCACCCCTTTCTTCATAGGTTCGTAGCTGAGTCCCAAGGCTTCGGCTATTAGTTTTGGCATAACCGTGGTACTAGCGCCAGAATCAATCATAGCGTTGTGTAATAGTTTCTCCCCTATAATGAGAGTCAAGAAGAAGGGTTGAGGTTTTGGCCTACCTCCGCCTTCCGCATGGGATTCCATCGCTTTGTTTGCGACAACCTTAGTTGGTGGCATTTGATAAACCGCCTCGGTACTGGCCAAAGGCTCGGTTAGTGTTGGGTCCATCTGTTGCTGAAGCGCTTTTTGGAGTATGGTCTTCTGCTCCGGGATAGCTAGAATGTCCCATAAAGACATATTAGCAGGTGATTTCTTCAACTGCTCCACCACATTAAGAGGTGAGGAGCTCAGAGATTTCTGCTCCTTGGCTTTTGTTATAATAATTTCCTTCCGCCGTTGAGGAGACAAGGATTCGGTCGGGCCACCAGGAATTTGATCCGAAACGTCCTTGCACTGCGGATTGTCCGAAAGTGAAACCACGGCCTCACCGGTGAATCTTCTCTTGGAGCGTGTATTATAGTCAGACTTTACCCGCGGCGTTTCGGCAGTGGACGTGTCATTCGCAAACACCATTTCCTCGTCTTCCATCCATGAGAAGAGCGCATGATCAGGAACAATGTCGGACTCTTGCTCCAGGGACATTCCTTGTATTTGCGCGGTAAGGACCGCATTCTCCATTGCCGGGGCATATCCGTATTCTTCGCTCTCTGTCGCAATCCCTTGACTACGTTGCTCTGCTATCCTTTGTTGTAAGTTGCCACGCGGACAATTTCGGGGCATATGCGCATCGTTGCAAGGGAAGCACCATGGATTGATGTCATCAATAAGATTATTTTGTCCCGCGGTTAATTCTCTGCTAGAGCTTGGCGACGCTCCTGCCAGTGGCGTAGGCACCGGAACTATTTGGTTCATAGCCGCCGTTGGTGAGTTAGTGCGATGCGCATTCTGATATTGATTCTGCTGATAGGTAGGCCGCCCACCTTGGTAGTTCTGATACGCAGGCCGCGGAGGCATTGCTTGATTCCGCTTGAGCGTTGTTATATCATTCGCCATAGTCCGTAGCATCTCCTTGAGGTCGCCCATTTCATTCTTCGGAGAACTTGATGTAGAGGCCAAGTTTTCAGGAGCGGCTGTATATGAGTACGCTGACTGGGGAGTCGCTGGCGCACTGGTCGACGCCACCTCTTGTGCCACGTTTGATATCTCAGGAAATATCGGCATAACAGGTCGAGGAGGCAATTTTCCGCAGTCTATCAAGTGATTTTCTGCTTTGATAGCGGTGGCATATGCATCTGGTAGAGTAGCTCCTCCCAGAGACTTGATCATCATAGAAATGTCGGGATTGATGGACTTCAGATAGAACATGAACGCCAAATCTGGGGTAGGGCGGATGGTCACGGGAATCCTCCGCCAACTCGAGTGAAATCGGGCATTGAAGTCCGTCAGAGCCTCCTGGGGTGCTCGTTTGATGACGGATAACTGATAATATAGCGAAGAACGATCTCCGTCATTTGAAAACCTTTCATAGAATGGATCTCCGAGGTCATCCCAAGTGCGAATGGTATTAGGAGTCAGTGTTCGGTACCACTCCAGGGCCTTGCCTTTGAAGGACGCAGCAAGGAGCCTCAGGGCTACATTCTGCGCCGTGATACCATGTACTAGGCATACATCCGCTACATCCTGCAAATGCTCTGCTGGCGTTTTTGTGTTATCTCCGGCGAATTTGGGAAGAGCTTTCAGGGCCGAAACCGGAATGGCACCCCAAACAGCAGGTGCTACCGGAGCTACAAGGGGACTCCCAGCATCCCATGCTACATAATTTCTGTTCGCGGCCGGCAACATGGTGAGAGGAAAGGGTGGTGGGAATGGAACGGTTACTAACTGATTTGCGGCCTGGACTGTCCTGGATGGAGGCACTAGTAAACCTGGGTTACTTGCAGTTTGGGATCTAGTTACAGGCCGATGGCTCATACACCCTTTTAGAAGACGATTTCATTAGTTTGGGTCCCACCGGGCGTGCCAGAAAAAAGGACAAACTGTTGACGCCAAAAATTGACGGGATAACAGTGCCTTTATGGGAAACTCAGTTCAAGGGGGACCCCTTTGCGCCAAACTGAGTGACCTCCGGATTTTAAAGAAGCCGGCTTCTTCTATATAATGGTTTTTGGAAAGGGAAAAGGAAGCAGATATAATGAAACAAATATTAATCTAAGGCGATGCGCCAAAGCTTTTTGATAGGCACGATAAATCATAGACTCAAGGGCCTGAATGTTATTGATATGTTCCAAAACACCGGAAGCTTAAAGCAATAGCATAAACAGTTCATTTAATTGACATAAAACAGTATCGCATACATTCTTACTGCTAAGAAGAGTCATTAAGACATGATTTAGACCAGCAAGTTTGCGTTCAATATATAGAAGTCTCCTCAAATGAAATGCTTAAGACAATAAAAAGCACAGTTCACAGTTTAATCAAGACATAAAAAAGCAGAAAGGCCGAACAATAGGCACAGTCTGAAAGTATCTTGCAAATAAACATGCAAAAGAGGCCTGGCGTCTCTTGCTAAAACCAGTATTCTTCCTGTAAAATCTTGGACCATTTTCCCTCAACAGAGGGAGTATATATAGCCGGAGAGCAAAATCCCACCGCCTGGAGAGTTGTAACAGAATGATTCCACAATCCCCCGTAATGATGCCCGGATAAGAATATTCCCAATGCCGTTATGAGAGCAGCCAATCAGGGTACAGCATCCAGTTGGTTAGTTACAGGCGTGCCCTTTTGGAATGATGGCAGTGGTCCCAACCAGGCTTCGAAGCGACGAGTGTCGTCCACCGCCTTAGAGAACCATGGCGAGCAGCAGTCAATGACACCATCCCGCTCGGCCATCTCACAGCTTGCTTTGATAATCGATGTAAGGCACGTGGCAGCAAACCGCGGCCCGAATGAAAACTCCTTCTCCATTGACCGGGAGCTTGCGGAGAAGTGACACGTGTTCAGGGGACGGAGGCTACTTTGAAAACGGGGAAAGGCCGCATGAAAAGGGGGCGAAAGACGCGTGGCCGCGTTTCGCAGCCCGTGGTGCTCTCGTCCCTGCTGTTGTTTTAAAAGCCGCGAACCGCTGACACGTGAGCGAGGGTGGGCCCCGCCAGGAAATGAAGAAGGCCAATAGAAACCCTTCGCAGCCCGCCGCAGCATACTCTACTCCTGCTAGGGAAAGATTGCGCTACACCGCCACGTATAGAGATGTGGGCCCTGTTTCGCAACCCGTAGGAAACATAAAGCAACAGAAAATGAAAGACCCCGCAGGCGTGACACGTGGGCGCTCAGCGCAGCATCTCAAGAGCCAAAAGGGAAGCCGCTTGCCAAAGTTGCGAAGCGAGGAATGCACACAAAGGCAAAGATCAAAAACCTGTCGGGAAGCCGAAGAAACGCGGAGACGCGCAGGCCAGCGCATGAACATGCAAAAAAAAGGGGAACCCGAAGGGAGCTGAGTGGAATATTATTTCAACAGTAACATTTCCCATCATTTTATTCAAACAAAACTTCAAAACACACCATATTGTGCATCTCATATAATCATATAAAGTATTTACCAAAACTCGCATTATTCTTGCATTTGGTAACTAGATTACATCCCATTTTAAGAACAAGAAAAATGTATTATTCAATTTATTGATTATCCAACCTTTCACACCTAAGCATAAGTCATCCCACCTTAAAATAACATTTATTTAAATACCTTTTCTCCACTCCTTTAACCCTTTTTCTGCCAGTTGCTTGCTATTCTCTCTTCTAAACGGGATTATGCTAGTTGTTGCTTCTACATTTTGAAATATTTAAGGTTTAAACTATGCAAAAAGCAATGGAGAATATCCAAGAATCCCCCATTTTCTCAAAAATTTAATGAAATAACAAGGCACATATCAACATAGGGATTGCAAACTTTCACCAAATTGTAAAAATATGAACACCAAATAATGAATCCACCATAAATATGCTCGAATACACCTCCATTTAAGGACCTCCTTGGTTTCCTCACCTTATTGTTGCAAGCCAATATTTGGTAGTGGGATGGCTAGTTAATATTTCAACAAGAGGGTCATAAATTTAATTATAGATGAAAAGAAGCATTTGGCCACCATGTTTATTATATATGGAATTTCATAGAGAATGCAAATTAAAAAAAAACTTTATGTATAATTCCATTTTCATGGAATTCCTTGAGGCCACATTTTTATGAGGTATTTTATCAATAGTCCCGTGCCTTGTCTATGCTTCCAAAATTAATATGTGTTTACTATGCAATTTCCTACTTGTAATTTGGTTAATCTTTCACATGCACCTCCCACAACCAATTTGGGAGGATAATTACAACACTCTAGATAAAAGATCAAAAAATAAAAAGGGAAACAATTATGTGTCATTGGTGCAAGGGCACCTTTGGGTAAATGTTGTCAATCAAGGTCATTGTTAAGTAGGCTTTAGGGCTTTTTGTGTCATTTTGCATTAAAAAAGGTCATTGCAGACCATATATAGGGTATTGTGAGTCATTTTTGTTTGTTAGGTGTCATTTGAGCAAAGATTGCTAAAATTGCAAAATAATGTAAAAAGTTGTCATATGTAAAGTTGCAAAAGTGTAAAAAAGGAAAGATATGGAATGCCAACGGTCATTTGTTTCAAATGGTCATTTGAGGTAGTTGAATCAGTTAGTGTATGGAGGGAACAAGTTTAAATACATGAGAAACTTCATTGTAAAGCTCTCTTGAATATTTTGAAGGAGAAATCAATTAATTATCTCTATTTTACTATTATTTTCTACGTTTTCACTGTTTCAGCCTGTGTATGGAGCCGTACTATGAGATAGCTTGAGTGTTTTGAATTGGATTAATACATGAACTAAGAGCATTCTGAACTTTGTGGGGTTTGATTTCATAAGGCAATAAGGGTTTTATAGCTTATTCCCTATACACGACCTGAAAAAGGGTTTTCAAGGGTTTTGTTGTTTTAAACATGCAAACAAACCCATTCCACCTTCTGTAAACAATGTACCTCGGTGGAATGGGTATTATTAAGTAGGAATAGGTGTGTAGATGGTTCTTATGTGTAGGGGAGGTCTTTGATAGTGTGGGCTTGTTGCCCTAGTTTGGAAAAATGGTGTTTTTGAATGAAATAGAAAGGTTTGAGAGTGGAAATGTATGTGAATCTTGGAGGCAGTGGTTTTTGGTGAACTTTTAAGTTTGTGCAAGCATATCTAAGTGTGTTTGAGGCCTTGGTTTTCCATGTGGAAGTCTGGAGCATGGGTTTTGAATAAACCCATGGGAAACTTGTGATAAAGGAGGGTTTCATGGTTAGGGTTCTTGGAGGTTGATTCCTCTTATGAAAATGGTGGAATCTATGGTTTTGAGGTCTAGTTAATGCTGCCCCATTGAGTGTTGAGATTGGGAAGAAGTTTTGAAATAGGTTCCTTTGTAAAAGTGGCCTAATTGGCCTTGAAGGACAACATAATTGTTGAGATTTGAGGAGGTTGGTCCAAAGTGACCCTAGTTGAATCTGAGATATGTTTTAGTATGCTCTAATGGGTATTTGAAAAGTTGTTGGTCCTGGGTTGAAAGGACTTTCACTAAAAGATATACTTGTTTCAATCAAGTGGCAATACTACAAGGTGATGGTGAAGGCTTGACGTGATAAGGAGAAAGTTGAAGTTCGAAGGCTTGGTGAATTGTTGTGTTGATGGAAATTGTGTTGTTTGGTTTGAAGACCTCCATTTGATATCAATTGGTATCAAAGCCAGGGATTAGATCTTTGAGAGTTGAAAGTTGCACATTGAATAAGGTTAATTGGAAGTTGAAAGGAAAAAGTTGTCAAAATGCCTGCAAAAGGTAAAAATATGACTAAGGAAATGAGTGATTTGAAGGACAAGTATGTTAGAGAGATCAGAGAATTGAAGGAAAGATTGGCAGCACTGGAAACAAGCAAGAGAAGAGATGAGGTTGAAAGTGATTCAGATGAGGAAGAGGAAGAAGAGTTTGAATATGTGGATGAAGAACTAGATCCAGAAGATCAAAGAATGACAAAGTTGTTAAGGGTGGTTAAGAGTGAAAAGCACAAGCTAAAGATTGATGTTCCAAAGTTTGGTGGGAACCTAAATGAGGAAGAATTACTAGATTGGATTGCGTCTTTGGATAACTACTTTGAGTGTGAAGATGTTCCTGAAGAGCAGAGGGTGGATTACTAAGACAAAACTAAAAGGTCATGCACTTTTGTAGTGGGACTATGAGTAGTCAGAGAGAAGAAAGAGAGGAAAATTCAAGATTGTTTCTTGAGATAAGATGGTAGCTAAGATGAAAGGTAAATTTCTCCCTTCTGACTATGCTATTCAGATGTTTAGGAAGCTTCAAAGTTTAAGGAAAAAAGAAATGGATGTAAAAACCTACACTAAATAATTATATAAGTTAACTATGAGATATAACCATGATGAGAACAAGGATGAAAATATTGCTAGGTACTTGGGTGGTTTGAGATTGAATATTCTAGATGAACTAGCTTTGAGAAATCCAAGGAGTGTTGAAGAATGTTATCAGATGGATCTAAAGGCAGAATAAAAAGTGAAAAGGAGACAAGAAAAGACAGTTAGAGGAAGATGCAACACATCAAGAGGAAGAGGTACATATTCAACTTCAAGACCATCAAGTGAAATTCAAGAAGATGCACATAAGGAGCAAGGACAATTTGTTGATCATAGAGGAGGTTCCAGAGGCTCAAGAGGTAGATTTGGTGGTGGAAGAAGTACAAATACATTTGTTGGTAGGTGCTACAATTGCAATGAGTTTGGTCATCTATCCTATAAGTGCCCTGAAAAGCAAGAATCTACATCAAGTGTTGGATAAAGGAGAAGTGAAAGGAGAGCTCAAATAGTGCAAGAAGATGAATGTGAGTTCAAATTCTTCAATTCATGTTGTTGCTCTAGAAGTTGGGGAAAGTTTGGTGCTAAGAAGAACACTCTTGAAGACATCCAAGGAAGAGGAGATGACTCAAAGAAGAAGCTTGTTCAAGACCACATGCAAATGTAGAGGTAAAGTATGCAAGGTTGTCATAGATTCAAGTTCAACTGATAACACTGTCGAGTGAAATGGTAGATAAACTGAAGTTGGAAAAAGTTCCTCATGAAACACCATATAGGGCATCTTGGTTGAATGATAATCAATCACTTTTGGTAAATGAGCAAGCATATCAAATTGGTGAGTATAGAGATAAGGTGCTTTGTGATATTTTACCCATGTATTGCTGCCATCTCCTTCTTAGAAGGTCATGGCAATTTGATAGGCATGCATTATATGATGGAAGGGCTAACACTTATACCATTGACAAGGATGGGAATTCTTTCATAATAACACCATTGCAAGAGAAGGGTGAAGCAAAAGGAAAGGCAACAAAGATAATCATGTTTGGAAAGAGGGAGCCTATAAGGTTTGAGGAAGAGAGAAACAAGGTGTGTGCAGCCATTGCAAAGGTTGCAGATGATAGGACAATGACTTTGAAAGGTGATACAGTGATAGAAGGAAAGAAAAGAGGTAATAGCTTGGTGTTAAAGTCTGATTCAGAGGAGATAAAGGATGGATTGTTTCTAAGGAAACAAAATGAGTTAGGAAAGTGTGATGGAATTCTGACTGGGACAGTCATGTGTCCATTGACAACAAAAGAGGTGAAGGGGCAGAGGTATACAAGTCTAAGAAAACAGAGATCTTAAAGGCAAGGGGTCTAATAATAGAGACAAATGACAAAGATGGAGTGAAACAAGCTGCAAATCAAGGACAGATGAGTGAGTTTGAGAATGCAATAATAGGGAAAGAAAGGACAGTCAAGAGTAAGGTTGATAAGTGTCAATTTTTTAGGTGTCAAGACAGATGTAATATCAGTTTATGATAAAGGAAGGGTGAGAGAACCATCACTTGATCAATATGAGAAGATGGAGCATTGTTCAAGTGGTAACAAGCTCAAGGATGCCAAGTACAATTTGAACCAAAGGCAAGGTGTACCTAATGAAAGAGTTCAAGAAGGTTAGAGACATGGAATGTTCAGTGGTGGACAAGTTGCAACATCATTTCCAAGAGACTTGGAAAAATTTCAAGGTGGGGTGTATGGTGCAGGGGCACCTTTGAGTAGATGTTGTCAATCAAGGTCATTGTTAAGTAGGCTTTAGGGTGTTTTGTGTCATTTTGCATTAAATAAGGTCATTGCAGACCATATATAGGGTATTGTGAGTCATTTTTTTATGTTAGGGGTCATTTGAGCAAAGATTGCTAAAATTGCAAAATAATGTAAAAAGTTGTCATATGTAAAGTTGCAAAAGTGTAAAAAAGGAAAGATATGGACATTTTCCAACGGTCATTTGTTTCAAATGGTCATTTGAGGTAGTTGAATCAGTTATTTTTTGGAGGGAACAAGTTTAAATACATGAGAAACCTCGTTGTAAAGCTCTCTTGAAGATTTTGAAGGAGAAATCAATCAATTATTTTTGTTTTATTGTTATTTTCAGTGTGTTTTCACTATTTTAGCCTATGTATGGACCCATACTATGAGAAATAGCTTGTAAGTGTTTTGAATTGGATTCATACATGAACTAAGAGCATTCTAAACTTTGTGGGGTTTGATTTCATAAGGTAATAAGGGTTTTATAGCTTATTCTTTGTACACGGCTTGAACAGGGGTTTCAAGGGTTTTGCTATTTTAAACATGCAAACAGACCCATTCCACCTTTTGTAAACACTGTACCTTGGTGGAATGGGTAGTATTAAGTATGAATAGGTGTGTATATGGTTCTTATGTGTAGGGGAGGCCTTTGATAGTGTGGGCTTGTTGCCCTAGTTTGGAAAAATGGTGTTTTTTGAATGAAATAGAGAGGTTTGAAAGTGAAAACATATGTGAATCTTGGAGGTAGTGATTTTTCGTGAACTTTTAAGTTTTTGCATGCATATGTAAGTGTGTTTGAGGCCTTGGTTGGTTGTGTGGAAGTCTGGAGCATGGGTTTTCAATAAACTCTTGGGAAACTTGTGATAAAGGAGGGTTTCATGGTTAGGTTTCTTGGACGTCGATTCCTCTAATGAAAATGGTGGAATCCATGGTTTTGAGGTCTGGTTAATGCTACCCCATTGAGTGTTGAGATTGGGAAGAATTTTGGAAATAGGTTCCTTTGTAAAAGTGGCCTAATTGGCCTTGAAGGACAACGTAATTGTTGAAATTTGAGGAGGTTGGTCCAAAGTGACCCTAGTTGAATCTGAGATATGTTTTAGTATGCCCTAATGGGTATTTGAAAAGTTGTTGGTCCTGAGTTGAAAGGAATTTCACTAAAATTTGTACTCATTTCAGTCAAGTGGAAATACTAGAAGGTGATGGTGAAGGCTTGATGTGATAAGGAGAAAGTTGAAGTTCTAAGGCTTGGTGAATTGTTGTGTTGATGGAAATTGTGTTGTTTGATTTGAAGACCTCCCTGTTTGACATCAGTCATTGAAGAGGTGACAATATATATTAACTATAATAATAAACATATATCAACAAGGGTTACCTGGCTATGTGCTTCTCATACTACTCTATTTTTCCCATCGATCTTTGCTAAAGTTGAAACTCCCATTACCTTGCTTCTCCTCCTTCCTCCTTTCTTGTACCCTCTCAACTTCTACTAAAAATTACCCCCTTTTCACACTTGTAGATTCATTCACTCTCCTCATGAAAATACTCTATCATTTTTCTTAATGGAAGTCCCTAACCTAGATTCGAAATCTCTCATTTGACATAAGAAAGGAGAATGTTGGAAATAGTTGCAGAATGGTATTTTCACCTACTAATTGAATTTTCTTGAGACTTTTTATTTATCCTTTTCATCAAATTCATTTTGTGGAATTTCAATAGCTATTACAATCCAAGAAACCACATTTCTTCACTTTTGACCTCCCCCTCTATGTTGATGCATCCACTAACTTATGTTTGACCCCTATTGATTATCACAAGTGAACCATGCTTCCTATAGATGACATCATATCATTTTTTTAATTATGTTGCTAGTGACCCCTCTACTTGACATGGTATCCATACCTCTATCATAATTTTGTCTCCCTATCTTATATTATTTTAATGGCTACTACAATAGATCCATACCATAGTAAATAGTGTTGCGGGTGAGAATAAGTAACCCATACACATCATAAATATATCTTTGTACCTTGAATATTTGTATTTGTTTCATTGACCACACAATTTCCATGTGAAATGATCCTTTTTTATGGGTATGTGACACCTACTCTAATGTTTTTCTATGAATTGAGATGATTATAAGCTATTTATGAAATGTGATTTCAAAAAGGTTTCAACGTGTTTAAATAAAATTATAATTTATTATAAAGTTAAATTTAATATTTTTTGGTGTATGAATTCACAAAAAGTGGCAATTTGAAATAAAACACAAAAGCATTTATTTGATGTTTAAATTTTGAAAAGTAACATATTATGTATTTAAATGGAAATAATTTTTTTTATATAGAATATTTAGATTAATTAAAGGTAGATAAATAAGTTGGGCTTAGAAACACGTATTTCAATAAATTTAAAATATAAATAGAGAAAAATAATAAAATCATACTTTTTCATTGAAGAGAGAGACTAATTTGAATATAATATGCTACTGACCTACTTGATTTTTGGAAGTATATTTGAGATGAATAAATTGAGATGATTGTGCTCTATGAAATCTATGAATGTTTGTGAGACTAGGTTGTCTACACCTATGATTTTAATCTTCTTGTTTGACCTTGATCATGTATTATTTAAACCTTTGATAATTTCATATGAATATACTTGGCACTAGTATTCAAGAATACTATTAGATTTCTAGGAGAGAAAGGTGACTAGATTCAAATGTTCTTCCTTAGTCAAGATTCTTTTGAGAAATTCAATGATTAAGAAGAATCTTTGAAAATACACCAAGTATTTTATGCAAACATATTATAATTTATCAACCATGATGATGCAAAGTTGTGGACACTAATTTTGGGTGTCCAATGTGATCTTGCTCTTCTAGGTTTTTAACCTAAAAGAAGAGAAATGGACCCAAAATGCTAATATCTACACTCAATATTAATGTAATGAGGGATGTAATATGCCTAATTATGATGTCTAAATGCAATAAACTAAAAAATAAAGACGATTATTGATGCTAAACCTAAGAAATGCAAAGTGCTGGAAAACACAGTGATGTATGAAAAAACACCTAAGAATGTAAGTAAATGATAACAAAATTAAATAGAACTGGAGAGATGCACTTGGAATCTAGAATCTGATGTAGAGAGGTTCTGGTATCCTATAGAGTTGACTGGAAATGCTGATTGGGACACTTACGCCAAGTTGGGTGACTTAGTCCAGTTTCAGGGAAAATCCGTCAGAACATGAATCTACCAAACGGGTACTCAAAAATGTGAAAATCAATTTTTAGGCCTGGCAGTGGGACTAATTTTCCACAGATGGAGACTTAGTGCACCTAGGAATTTTTGGAATTTTGGGACAGGATTCTATAGCTTATAGTCTACTCTTGCTTTTCTGATAGGTGTTCATATCTGAATTTGCATAAAATGGGCTGAAAGAAGTCTCCAAGCTTCAATTAGGGTTATGTTCAATTTTATGGATTGTTGAGCACTTTTTGACACCAAACTCTTTGAAAAAATTGCATACAAGGTCTGCAAACACACATGCAAAGAGGGGGAAAAGGGTTAAGGGTTAGAGTATAGGGGTTTTCCTTGGTCAAACCCCAGTTGGTAATCAAACCCTAGATAATGAAATGAAATGAGAAGATAATGATAAATAAACAACATGTAATTTCATAAACTTACCAAACCCTTGATGTGTAAATATGAAGATATGCAATGAAGTGCTCCATTGGATGACTTGATGATGCTTAGAGTGCTTGAATGCTTGATAATTGCTTGAATGATTAGATGAATGAATGCTTGAATGAATGGGGGGTTAAAATGAGAGGAAAACCCCTTATTTATACTTGATTTTCCATTATTTTCCAAACATAACACATCACAGGCTGACCTCAAAGGTAAGAGAATAAAATCCCGCCAAGAAATTAAAATTATTTTTATTTTTCTGCAAAGTGGGACTAAGTCACCCCAAGTGGTGACTTGGTCCCACCAGGGAAATTTCACGGGGTTTTGGAAATCAAAGTACATTAAATAAGGATTAACGGGAATATCCTCAAAAATACACTTAAGTAGGGCTGGAAAGTGCATTAAGGGGTCATTTAAACATAAGAAAGGGTCAAATTATTGATGAAAAGTATAGAGAAGCATGAGAGTTTGTTACAACTCTTTACAACACTTTGAAATAAGACTTGGTAAGTGATAAAAAGGAGATATTTAAGTGAATTATAATGAAAGGGTCCTAGAAAAGTGTGAAAATGTGTTACAACACTTCACAACACTTTTACAAGACATTCCTAGAAGTCTTAATGATTCTCAAGGGTCCAAGACCTAATGTGAACATGTTGGCCACATTACAACATTAAATATAGGAAAAATCAAGACAAAGTCCATAAGAAAGACTCAAGTGAGCATAAAAATGTCAACTATACATTTTTTGGCAACACATTAAGCCCCCACTTTAGTGAGAGGATGGACTTACTTCAAAATCACACTAAAGTAGCCCAACATGCACATCAAGAGGGATCCAAATGTACTCATGCTGGTAAGATGAGACAACAATAATCAAGAGGGATGATCAAGCCCCCAGGATTGCAATCCCATGGCAAACCAAACATAGGCATAAAGGAACACACATGAAAATGATGAGAAAAATTGAAAGAAAGCTTCGATCATTTTTCCAACCCGTTGTGGATCAGATCTAGGTTGTTTGTTTGGAACAAGAAATGTGTAGTTTCTCTGGGGTGAAGAAACTCATGGTTTCCCGTTGGGTGAGAAGGCCCGAGTATACTCACTATGGGGCCACGGAACTTCTGGTTGTCTATTGGGTGAGAAATCTCGAAAGGTGAGAAAAATATGCTCACGGTTGGTATGCACTCACACACAAGCAAGTGGCTATGGGGAAAATTCATACCTCAGAATGGGCTTCCCACTCAACCATATCAAAGTTATACCTCCTGATAACTTTAATAAGGCACCATAAAGGATAATGTCGTTTTGTGCTTCATGAGGCAAGCAAAGCTTCATATGCTTAGAACTCATGAACAAATGCAATGGCACCATAGGCATTCAAGTTGTGTTATGCAAGGTGGCCATATAAATGCAAAATTCAACATGCAAAGAATGTTCAAATGAGTCTTGTTTAATTCATGTGAGGTCTATAACCTAGGGAACATTGTGTCTAATGTCTCCAAGAGAGGACCGATCAAAGAATAGAATATTCACAACTTAGGGGATGTAGTGTGTCGCATCAGGCCACCAAGAGGAATGTAATATGTTGAGATAGATCATTCTCATGAAATACATCACACCCAATGTCTTCCACAAAGCAAAAAATGCATCATATAAAGTAACAAGCTTGCACTAAGAACCAAGAAAAAGAAAAATGCAAAATGAATAATGCTAATGTATACCCCCACTTTAAAGGAATTGTTACACACCATTATGTGAGCAATTGCTTTAAAGTAGCAAATGAAAAATGCAAAAAGAAACAAGACATGAGAGCTAACTCGGAAAGCCCCTATGCCAAGTCATACATTTTCGAGTAAGGTTATGTCATGTGAAGGAAAAAGGAACAAAAGAAAGAGGGGTTGGACCAAAAAAGGAGCACACCAAACACAAAAGGGATCTATGGATTTGGGGTCAATATGTTCTTTGCTGCAATTTTTTGATTAAAGAGCTTGAAACTATCATCATTCCCCAAATACACGTAGAACTGGAAGAATGACACAAAAAGAGTGAAAACAAAAGAAAAAGTAAGATCTGTTTGGGTCAACATGGAAGAGAAATGTAGGATTTCTCAACACTTTGCATCATCCCTAAAAGGAAAACACAAGTAAAATAAAAAGAAAAAGGAAAATATTCTGGGTCAACATGAAAGAGACATTGTGGTCTCAATGCCTTACATCATCCCCAAAAGGAAAACACAAGCCAAAAAGAAAGAGACAAGTGAAAAAATAAAAAAGAGGCCTTTCGGTCAACATGGAAGAGACATAGGGTGTCTCAACGGTTTGCATCATCCCCAAAAGGAAAACAAAAAAGCAAAAAAAGGATAAAAAGACCCAATGGGTCAACATGGAAGAGACATAGGGCATCTCAATGGTTTGAGTCATCCTCAAAAGGAAAACAAAAAACAAAAGTGAAAGGAAAAAACAATGTATGACATATAGAAGAATGAAGGTACAAATAGAGGAATGTCACAAAGAGAGGAGAACATCAAAGGACACGTTATGGGGGAACATGATACACACATACAAACTCAAAAGAAAAAAGAAATATGCAAAAGGCTAGCAAGGCAAATGCAAGTCAACCATCTAACAAGTCACCTGCCTCCCAATCATGTTTGGAAGGTGGACAATTGGCCAAAGGGACAAGAGCAAGGGCCGAACTAGGTGAAGTTCTAGGTTCTATGCTTGTAGGAGATTTGTCATGTAAGCTCATGGAAGAGGAAAATAATGTATTCAAATCATTATGCACCTCTTCATCAATTTTAGTTATCTCATCATCGTCATCCAGATTAATCACAATTGGAGGACGAATGACAATGTCCAATGACAGGTTTATTATGAGTTGTAGTTGTTGTATTGGATCACTTTGTTGGGATTGGGGAGGTGGATTGTCATGCATTGCTTTTGTCACGTGTGGATGTTCATTTTCTTTGTTTTCTTCATTTTGTAATGTGCAAGTAAGGAGACGACATTGACACCTACGCTCCCTAGTGCCTTGGTTTCATTTGATTCTATTTTAAAGTTGTGTGGGTGTAAGAGCGGTTTGATCCACCATAGGCTCCTTTTCTTCTATAAGGGGAGGAACAGAAGGAACCATAGGAGGTGGTTCAATCAATTTCTCTTTCACTTTATAAACTTGCTTTATACGAGGAGGAAAGACGAGGTTGTTATCATTATCGCCTGGTTACAACATTGTTTCATCTAGGATAGGAATGTTAGAAGTGGGTGGGGACATGTTGCGGAGGGACAATTCAGAAATTTTCTTTGCTTTAAACTTTTGGTAAGCAATGAAAAATGTCTTTGCTAGGCGTGATAGGTTCTATGGGCTCGGGCCAAAAGGATTCTAAGGTGAAATTTCCTTTAGAAGACAAAGGATTAAAACCACTATGGTGAACAGTAAATATGTCAAATTGTCAAGCAGAAACTTTAAACATTTGTGTATGATTGAAGGGACAACTTTCATTGAGTGAAGCCATGGATGGCCTAATCTTAGGAAAAACTAATCTAATTATGGAAAGATAGAGAATGTAACATCCATTGTCTTAAGTCCTATCTATAATGGAAGAATGATCGATCTTATCGTAGGGCAAGCAAAACCATTGTGTGTCTTGATCCATGCTCTTGGTTTGTCCTAATCATCTTGATAAAGATCATGTAATACCAAAAATTCCTCAGTGATCACATTCTCTCCATAGGTGGGATCTATGAGTATCCCATTAGTGGGCTTATCAAAAATAGAACCGGCTATGTAAAGAGGACCATTGAGAAGATTCAGAAGAATATCCTTAGGAGAGAAAGTAATATCAATATTTTTCTTAGGTTGGCCCTAACGAGGGATAACATCTATCACACTTACCATTTCCTTTATAGGATCAATAGTAGTGTTATCTGGAATAGGATCAGAATGTGGAACATCTGTATGAACATTCATGACATCATTGTGTTGAGTTTCACTAGCTTTGAAAAATGAAAGATTACATTTAGGCATCAAATTGGTAAAAAATTGCAAATATTGATTTGGTGGGGCAACAAACATATTGCCTTTAACATTAACATTGGAAATGGATAGACAACCATAATCAATGAGGTTTTGCACTATGTGTTTAAGATGCTTACATTTTTTTGTGTCATCTCCATTTTGTCTATGATAATGGCAATAAGCGTTGGGTTGAAAGGTTGGAGGCAAAGGCTTAGTAGGGTCCAATGGTTTAACAGTAGGTAAAGAAATCATTTGTTGATGTATAAGTTGGGACATGGTGTTATGAAGAGTTTCTGGTAGAGGTGTAAATTGTCAACATTTTGGATCTCCATAACTATAAGGTATTGCGGCTTTCATAGATGCTACTTGGTTGTTGATAGGTTGAGTTGGTTGTTGAGGGGGATTGAACTGTAAGAATCCTTTGTTTGGTTTTCAAAATGGTTGTGAATTTTTTGAAGTGCTAGGTTCATATTTTTTAGGGCAACTTGAAGTGGACTTTGCATCACAACTACTAACCAAATTGTGATAGTCACAAAGGGCTATGCACAAGTGCATGAAAGAGGGAAATTTCATCATGGTCAATCTATCTTGGATTTGACTTTGTAAATTTTCAATGAACATCTTTTGGAGATGCTGATCAGGAATGTTAACATCAAGTTGGGCATAAAGTGACTGATAGTGTGAGATGAAATCAGTTCCTTTTTATCCACATTTTGTTTGCATCTCATTAAATCATCCTGTGTCTTCTTTGGAGTCATATGCACTTGAAAATGACTTATGAATGCATCAACTAGTTCATTGAATGAACGAATTGAATTATTGGGTAAGGATGAAAACCACTCTAAGGTAGTGTCTTTTAAAGTCCTAGGAAAAAAAATGGCCAATAGTTTATCGTCAAGGACAAAGTCACTGCACAAGGCTATGTAAGCATTAACATGATTAGGAGGATCACCCTTCCTGCCATACTTCTCAAATCTAGGCATTTCTATTCCTTGTGGCATCGGTTTTCTTAGGATTTACAAAGATAGTGGGCTGCTTTAGACATAATAGGTGGGTGGTCCATTCTGGTTTTGGTTGATGGTGGATATTTGTTTTTGCATGGAGGAGACGATTTGGAAAATTTGTGTGTTGAGAGGTTTACTGTAAGTGGTATGAGGTGGAAGGGAAAGTGGTGGTGGAATGTATGTAGTGGTAGGGAAAATAAATGGAATGCTAATAGATGGTATGGTGGAAGAGTAGAAAACATTTGATGCAACATAAGAAGTAGGAATGCTAGCAGGAATAGTTGAGGAAGGAATCACATTGCTAACCTATTGCATTGTGGTTGTGACTTGTGGAGTGGTAGGTAGGTATTGATGCCACTGTGGAAGGAGGAGTGTTAAGTCCTCCTTGACTAACTACAGTGTTTGTTGGTTGGGATGTGGAAGGATCATGTTTGTTGTATATCTCAGCAATTTGTTTTATAATGTTTAAGCCTTCGTCACTTTCAATCAGGCGATGGATATTTTCTATAGCAGGAATTGCATTGGTTGAAATGTTTTCAAGACACAAGTTTTATTGCAAATGTGCTAAATCCTCATGAATGTTAATGACTTTATCTTGTGGAATGTCATCAATTTGTGTGTCAATTTGCATGTTATTGGAAGGCACAGTATTGCTAAAGGTAGGATCCATGCCTAATGCACTATTGTCAATGCCAGGAGTAGTAGCTTGAGACAACCCAAGGTGCACAATGAGTGTGTTATCTTGGGAGCCCATGAGTCGTGAACTTCTTCTAAAATTAAAAATATTAATATTAATATTAATATGTATGTACAAAATCATGGTGGGCCAAAAAGTGGCGATATGATGGGTATGTGGCTGACGATTTTTTTTTACCCAAAATTGATAAAACGAAAATGGTTTTTAAAGGATATTCTCAACTTTCCACCAATATAAATTATGCTTTACTTTGAATTTAATAAATAATTATTATTCATTTTCTATTTGAATTATGACTAAAGTCTTGATTGATAGGTTGATTGAAAAACATCTATATCTTTTAAGCAGTATCACATTTTTTGAATTTGAAACATGCATCACATTATATGCTTTGCATACTATAGGATTAAAAATTATATATATGAATTTCATGAATTTTTGACCAAGTTAAGGTGGTTAGACATACGAATTTTTATATTTTTAAAAATTTGTAATAAAAAATTCATAATTAATTATTTACTTGTAAAAAAATTACAAAAAAAATGCATCACATCGGGACATGAGTCCTCTACTTATATCTAATATCTTATGAAAAAATATTATCATTTTATTGTGGTTAGGGTGGTTAGACAGACACCTACTTCTTATTTTTTCCCTGAAATTTAAGTACTATTGCATTGAAATTTCAAATTTTCACCATTGAATAGATTTTATTTAAAAAAAAAAAACCTAGTAGTTTAGAAACTACATTCAATTTGCTACGGATTCTATTCTTACATATTTTTAAAATAATGTAGATAACTTATTCAAATTTTTACGTCAAGTTGCCTAACTCTAATTTTTCTGAATTTTTCGCCACTTAAGGGCCTATTTATTCCATGATGATCTTGCATATACCTCTCACTAAAGTATTATCAACAAGGCACCAAACACTCATACAAAGGCTACTAAAGGCGAGGTGGATGAAAATGAAATGCAAACTAGGAGCAATAAAATGCTAATAACAAAAATTCTAGAAACTGTAACAGAGATGCAGTAACAGAAAATAGAAATGCAGAAATTGTGCAGAAAATGCTAGAAATTATAGTGCAAAATGTGCAAAAGGACTAAGTCGCCCAGTGTGGCAAATTTGGCGAATTAGTCCTAGTGATGATTTTTTTGAGATTTTTCAGAAATTTTAAATGTAATTTGATGTCTTTCAAATGCACAGATGCATCTATAGTATAAAAATGGAAAATTTTATTATTTTCCAATGAAATAAAATGAAAAAATGCAAGCTCTATGAGCTTTTCACTAATGCAATTTTTAAAACCCTAGGATGCAATTTAAACAATGCAACACCTAATGCATTGTTGATGCAAGTTAAACCTAGGTTGCACTTGAAATCAGAAAGGAAATATTCAAAAGTTACGTTCACCAAAATGTGGACACTGATTTTAGGTGTCTAATGTGCTCTCTCTTCTAGGTTTTTCACCTAAAAGGAGAGAAATGGACCCAAAATGCTAATGTCTACACTCAAGATTATTGTAATGAGGGATGTAATATGCCTAATTATGATGTCTAAATGCAATAAACTAAAAAAGAAAGATGATTATTGATGCTAAACCTAAGAAATGCAAAGTGCTGGAAAACACAGTGATGTATGCAAAAACACCCAAGAATGCAAGTAAATGATAACAAAATTAAATAGAACTAGAGAGATGCACGTGGAATTTGGAATTCGATGCAAAGAGGTTTTGGAATCCTACATAGTTGATTGGAAATGTTGATTGACACTTACGCCAAGTTGAGTGACTTAGTCTAGTTTTGGGGAAAATCAGTCGGAACAGGAATCTTCCAAATGGGTACTCATAAATGTGAAAATAAATTTTTAGACCTGGCAATGGGACTAATTCGCCATAGATGGAAACTTAGTCCACCTGGGAATTTTTGGAATTTCGGGGCAGGAATCTCTAGCTTTCAATCTACTCTTCCTTTTCTGACAGGTGTCTGAATCTGAATCTAAAGAAAATGGGCTGAAAGAAGTCTCCAAGCTTCAATTAGAGTTATGTTGACTTTGATGGATTTTTTACCACTTTTTGACACCAAACTCTTTGAAAAATCTACATACAAGGTCTACAAACACATGCAAAGAGGGGAAAAAGGGTTAAAATGGTTAGAGTATAGGGGTTTGCCTTGGTCAAACCCCACTTTGGTAATCAAACCCTAGATAATGAAATGAAATGAGAAGAGAATGATAAATAAGCAACATTTAATGTCATAAACTTACCAAACCCTTGAAGTGTAAATCTAAAGATATGCAATGAAGTGCTCCAGTGGATGACTTCATGATCCTTAAAGTGCTTGAATGCTTGATAATTGCTTGAATGAATGGGGGGTTTAAAATGAGAGGAAAAACCCTTATTTATACTTGATTTTCCATTATTTCCCAAAAATAACACATCATAGGCTGACCCCAAAGGTAAGAGAATAAAATCTTGCCAAGAAATTAAAATTATTTTGATTTTTGTGCCAAGTGGGACTATGTTTCCCTAGGTGGTGACTTGGTCCCATAGGGAAATTTCATTGGCCTTTGGAAATTGGAATGAATTAAATAAGGTTTAGCGGGAATATCCTCAAAAATACACTTAAGTAGGGTCAAAAAGTGCATTAAGGGGTCATTTAAACATAAGAAAGGGTCAAATTATTGATGACAAGTCTAGAAAAGCATGAGAGTTTGTTACAACTCTTTACAAAATTTTGAAATAAGACTTGGTAAGTGATAAAAATGATATATTTAAGTGAATTATAATGAAAGGGTCCTAGAAAAGTGTGAAAGTGTGTTACAACACTTCACAACACTTTTATAAGACATCCTAGAAGTCTTAATGATTCTCAAGGGTCCAAGACCTAATGTGAACATGTTGGCCACATTAAAACATTAAATCTAGGTAGAATCTAGGAAAAATCAAGCCAAAGTCCATAAGAAAGACTAAAGTGAGCGTAAAAATGTTAACTATACATTTTTTGGTGACACAAAGTGCTTGAGACTCAATGTAATAAATTATTAATGTGACCTAGTTCAAGAACTAAATTTTTGATATTTTTTTATGTGAGGGCTAATGTAGATGACATGACTAATGCAAAATTCTAACTAGTGGATATCAATTGATTCTTTTGAAAGATATATATTGAAGAATTTTCCTAATGATGTATCATTAAAATGTCTGAGGGTGATGTCCTTTTATACATTTCCTAGGTACATAATTTGTTTTTTTTTTGTGGGAGTTAGTGAGTAATGAATAGTTGAGATTGATATTGTTTGGGTCCATGATTAAATTTGAAATCAAATAGATTTAGTCAAATCTACAAAGGTGGCCCTAAATTAGTCAAGGCCACATTTGCAATGCTTTGTTAAAGATTGTGGTTGTCAAGAATTGTCAAGAAGATTTCCAATGCTTTCTTCTATATGGATGTGAATGTATTTACAAGAATGTCCATGAACATGAGGAAAATCTTCACCATGTGTGGGTGAAAACATTAAAAATCATACTACTGCTACTAAAAGACTTTCAATGGCTCTCAACAAGTGCAAATAAATGTGAAAATGAGAGGGAAATAACCTCATTTAAGGTCATTCATCTATAGTTGAGTAAACAAGAAATGTGTTTGGTTTCATGTCAACCTCCTTTCCACAAGGGTGTAATGTAGTTCTTTCATTGTTTGAAAAATATGACTCACGCTCTATAGACGCAGTGAGTTGCATGTGAAGTTTGTCAATGTGCATGTGAAGTTCAGAAATTCATGAGTAGATAGTTGTAGGAAAAGAGTGCAAGAGAACAAGGCACATTTGCAAGATATGTATGTGCACATCAAAAGTATACAACTCTATCATTAATGTTATTTTGCGGAGTTGTGAGTTGTAGAAGCACATATGCAATGTGTAACTATATGAGACCTCTTTAAGAACAACATAGTTTCGTGACACTTTCATCATAATAAGCCTACAAATTTGTAGGCTCATGGAGTGGTTGAGGAAGTAAGCAATACTTGAAAGGTTGCAAGCAAACTCAATCTTCACAAATTGCTTGAAAAACGCTCGAGTTTGATTTTAGCTTATTCAAAATAGCAACCAAGGTCTCCTAGATAGATTTAGGAGTTGATTTAAACATCATGGGGACATTTGACATCAAAATATAACTCATTAATACTAAATCCAAGGACTCATAATTGGCATTGAGAGCCACACCAAGGCAAAAGACAACTTGGCAAGGTTTGAACATGGAGATAGGAGAAAAACATAAATGTAGCACATCATGTCCCCAACTCTTCACTTCATGTTAATGGTAGTAGATTAACCTCCTCTCTTCCTTACAAAGAAATTCTTCTTGTTTTTGGTATAGCTATGATGATAATGAGGGGAGGTCAAAAAGGGATCTTGCAACAGATTTTGTAAGAAAGAATCACAGATGAAATTTAGAAGCTTGTTGGAGTCTTTTGGTTTCAAGCGTCTTGATTTGTTCTTCATTATGTTAGTTTTTTTCTTAGCTACATGCTTTCCATGTGATCTTTCGAGTCTTTTTTTGTTTAACTATTGATTTACAATGGTAGTTTTGTTGGTCTTCAATTAATTTCATGATTGATTGTTGATCGATACTATTAAATCTAATTGCATCATTGTAAAAGAATTTAATCTCTTTTAAAAACCCAATTTTATCCTTAATAAAAATATTAACTCATCTAAAATTTAAATATTTCAAAAACTAAAATCTTCAAATTTATCAATACAATAAAAATTATAATAACTATAAATAAAACACAAATATTAAACTATCCAATAAACTTCATTAATATAAAATAACATGAAAAAAATCCATCATATGCAAAGTAATCCATAAAAAAATTGAAAAACTAATGAATGCCCGCTAACCTATAGATCTTTATAATGCTTAAAAGTAGTTCCTCCTTTGCCTTCATACAGGCAGGGAAACAATTAGCTTGTTCTCCAAACCGGACTGAAAACCTTCATAAAACTAAGGATGAATCTACAACATTAATAGAACTAAAACTTCACCAAAAGCAAGAGCCTCCACGTTAATACACTTTAGTCATAACACATCAATTCATGTGTTTTTCTCTTCTCGTAAGATCCCTTCACTGTGCATTATTATAATTTAGTGTACAATCCACTTGCCTAGCATATTAAAGGACCCCATGAACCATTCCAACTTATATTACATGTCAACTTTCAATCCCAACCTAGGTTTAAGTTGAGAAAAATGTTTTCTCATAATCATGCTTCCTCAGGGGTCAAAACCATCTTCAGCTGCCTTTCATATTTCTTCTGGCAGTAGCATGAAGCAACAGAGCAATGCAAGCTTATCATTATATTTTTTTAAGATATCGATTACTTCTTTAATTGGAGCATGATGATGCATCTGTTACATAAGTATTAGGACAAATCCTCTGGAGACCATTTACTGACTCTCTCTATGGCTTGTGCAGCCTGCAGTTAGTACAGATCTATAATAAATTATAAATGTATTTAACACTTCAAAAACTTTCACTGCCACTCTGACAATTATATGTTTTAGAGACAAACCAATGTAAATGAGATCTAGTATTTACCGCTCTGTCCCAGTCACATCGATACACAATAAAAGCCAGAACAATAGTCTGAACTGCTGTACCACATATCATTCCAGTCCATATCTCCTGTCATATAAAAAATGGAATACCATGCATTTAAATTCGAGAAACTTAATCAAGCACAAGAAGATGAACAATTTAAGAAATCTTTGTTTCTAGTTCTTATTCCCAGTTCTAAACAATCTTCCATTCCCTTTGTTCACAGGGTATCCTTGGAAGTCATTAAAAAATTCCACTTCATTTTCAGGTAAGCCAATTCTGATAGAAACCAAACTCACCAAAACGCCCTCGTTTAACACCCAACCAAGCATCATTCCAAAAGGGACACTGGAATCACATAGTAACACCCAATATTGATGTAAGCAACGTAATATTGCCACCCTGATCCTACCGCTACCCCTGCAACATAATAAGGAAGAAAAATGCCCGGTCAATGTCATATATGATTAGAAATAAAATTTGATTTGTTCGGTGCTTGTAACTCTAATGGCAATCACAGTCTTTATATTCCTTCTGAAATACCGTGTTTCCAGCATTGTCAGAAACACGTTTGATTCAAATAAGTTGGAGGAACAAAGGCAGGGGTGTGAACTTCTGATCAATGCTTACAAATATAGAAAGTGGAATTGCTTTACCTGAAAGTACTGGCTGAATACTGTTGAGGAGGATAGAAAAGCCCAGCAAAGTTGACAATTTAGAAACCGCTTCTATAACTAAGGTACTACTTGTGAAAACCAGAGCATATTCCCGGCGAAGCAGAATAATGAGCAAACATAAAACAAGGCCGATCATGGTTGAAGTAATTACAGAAACAATAACTGCAAATTTGGCTCCTTTGCCATTTCCTGCACCCAGCTCATTGGCCACCCTCACACTACATTCACAAGCAAACAAATTAATATAACAATAAATCCACGGTAGAATAGAAGACCATACAAGTTATTTGACAGTATGCTAGTATGTGATTATTCAACGCTTAAAAATTATCGTACATAAGGCAGAGCTAATTATTACATTCTGATTCAATGGAGCAATGAAATGGATGGACTCTATTTTAAAGTTGATTGTAATTATTGTAAGTAGTTAAAGGCATGGGAAATGTAAAAACTCATTTGGGAGGAAATATTTCATGTATTATGAAATCTTCAAATAGATTACACTTGCAATGCAAGTTCAGTAGTTTTCACCTCAACTAAATTCTTCCGTTTTCACCTCAACTAAATTCTGGAAGAATTTTGACAGCATTTCAACAATATACAGACTTGTAAATTAAACTCGTTAAAAAAAAATGACTATTTAAAAGTACATTGCATGTAAGAACTTTCTAAAAATGAGATTTCATTTTAGAAACAATTAATAAAAAAATAATGACACTCATCATATTTATCTTGAACATCAACGTGTCCCTATCTCCATGCAACTTTTCAAAATAGCTACTTTACACCTCTAAAATAAAACATCTATTTTTGACTCTTACTGTTTTTATCACACAAGATTGAGACAACGATTTTTCTAACAATTATGACTTGAAGTCTTAGTCACCCATTTAAAAGTGGGTTATGCTAGAATTCAGATATAAAAAGAAAAGATGGAGATTATTTATAAGTGAGAAGCTTTATAAGTAGCTATTTAGATTACTGTTTCAGTTAGTCATTATATTGAGTTGCCCTGTTCGGAACCACGTCTTTCAAAAAGAACTCTAAACCACTTGAAATTTTAAAAGAATTTATTATAAACTTGAGATGTAAAGGATGAATATTGCCACAAGAAAGATGCAAACAAGTAGACTAAGATAAGCATGCCATGCTTATAATTCTGCAAAAGAGTGATGCAAACAGAGGCTGTAGCAGATCGAGAAACAGAATATTGAAAAGGCTGATTTGTCCATATTCCATAATAACACTGAAACAAGAATTTCATGAAAATTATGGAAAATTGTCAATGAGGGAATGAGATTTTATCATGTAGAAATGGAAGGATGATAAGCAAATGATGCTTCCTGTCCCTGGTACAGGCATTCAATTGAGCTCAGTTGGGTATGCCTTCAAAACAACTAAGTAGTTATGTTCAAACATGTAGTAGAACTCAAAAATATAATTTTAAGTAAATCTATACCTGCAAACATTAGTGATACAAATTAATTGTCATTTCAGCATTATGTATTTCACGTCTGTTTAAGTTTTTTGCCGTTTATTTCAATGCAGGAAATATTTTCTACATTTACCAGTACAACTACATACCCGATAGCAACAAAAAAACCAAGTGGTATCATCAGCTCCCACCCATTGAGTGTCATGCTGCAAAACGCATTTCAACGTTTCGAAAAACATATTGTTTGCATCGTTGTACAAACATTGCTTATAAATGAACATTAAAGAAACAATGTTTTTTACCAGATAGAAAGAGAATCAATTGCAACTAGTGAATCTGGCAAATATCCTGTCAAAAGGACCAGTATTTTGTAATACCAATTCTCCAAACTGTTCACAAGATGAAAGCATGTTAGCACCATCTGAACATTTTTTAAACTCGAACTCAAGATACCCACATTTATTCATATCTTGTATAAAAGAATTGGTAACTAACCATAGCATGACACCGGATGCAGCAGAGAGCTTGAAAAAAGACCACAAGCCTGAGAAGGCATCTTTGGATAGACCTGTCCATGTCAGCGGACAACCCTCACACGTGGCATAAAAAATTATGCCAATTGTGGGCATCCACCATGCTAAATTGAATGTAATTGCCACACCAATTAACCCCATCTCAAATTTAATAACAAATAGCCAGCTCAGAAAAACATGGAGCACCAAAGAGGCCGCAGAAGTCCACTCAATGATTATGTTTTTCAATTGGGACTGCAAAAATATCTGAACCGGAAAGAGTAAAACAAATGAGAAATGTTGAGGAATGAACCAGATTGAAAGTGTTCCTGTTAATTCAGCAATGTCATCTGGCTGTCCAAGGATCTTCATGATGGGATATGCAAATATATACATTGGTAAGAGAAGAATTGCAACACAAAAGATGACAATCCATGCTCGCTGCATATGCAATCCCAACATTTGATATTGCCGAGCCCCAAAAGCTTGGCCACACAGGGTCTCCAGAGCGCTTCCCGTGCCTAACTGTCACGCCCAATTCCAAGTTCAACAAGATCAACAATAGTAAAGATGAACATCGCATTCTTCAAAATCTCTCCTTTATGATTATAGTCAAAACGGATATGTCCTATTAAGTATTAAAATGAAAATTGCAATGATCAGATAAAAAAGGAATAAATGTTGAAAGTATGTCAGGTTATGGAGATTAGAGATCAGAAAAATGTGATGTATTTTCACATCGTAAATTTGTCTTCAAAATGTTAAAAAAAAAAAAAAAAAAAAGAATTGGATGTATGTATAGATTAAGTTTAATACATTTTTTTTGTCAATGAAATTGAATGGTTCTAATTGTGTCTATTAGAGGGCATACGACAAATTTACCGATGGACCTGGGAAAATTCACCGCCATGACAATTCACCGTGTGAAAAATGAATTGCATGAATGTTAATTTTCCGTGGCGTGAATTGCTGGTGAGGTGAATTTTCCCACAGTGAATTATTGACGGTGAATTTTCTATCGGTGAATTTTCCTAGAGCCCTATTAGAGATCAAGCCTTACAAATTGCAAGGTCCCCCACTACTATAAGGGAGGAGGCTAAGATCATGCCACAACTTACTTTGACAAATAGATACCCCTTAATCCTTACTCTTAGCAAAATACAGTGACATAACAACCCTCTAATAACCAAAAAATATGTTTTAATATGTTTACTAATATTTTTTTATGTAATAATGAAGAAAATTACTATACTAAATGTTTTTATCCAATTTTCTTTTCAAATAAAATATTACATACTATATATTTTGTTTTTTATTTGTTGTATTTCTTGGGAAAAAGAAGGTGTCTCAACATTTGATTTTTCTGCAGCATGTTTAATCATTTAATATAGAAATTATATTTGATAACTATCCCATGATTTCCTTGTGAGTTACACCTTGTAGTTTCCATTTCAAAGAGGAGTCAAGTTGGAAAGTTGCAATTATAGGTGGAGTTGTGCATGAAGGCATTTTCTATTTTCATGTTGATTTTGCTTGGAATGCGAGCTTTGGAGGTGCAATTATAGTTTGGTAGGTGCATCTTTTGCACATATGCAAGTTTAGTGACAATTGGCAATTGCAATGTTGCATGTACTGGCAATTGGAAACTTACCGTGATACATGTGTAGCATTTTTAGTCTTGAGTTTTGGTTTTTAGAAGTGTCTAATTAATGCATCATAAGCTTTCTATATATTGAGCACTTGTATTTTAGAGTGGTATATTGTTATTTTATTGAAGTATCATTATGCTACTGGAATTACTCCAGAATCAAGAAGAAGTGTGAAGACTCATGCAAGAGCGTATCTCTGCAATTATATTGTAACTTGTTTATTATTACTGAATAATATAATTGAGTCATGCTTTGGAGTGTGAGGTTTTTCTTCTAAAAGGGTTTTCCCCATGTAAAATTTTGTGTTAATATTTTCATTGTTTAACTATTTATGATATGTATGTGCATCTAAATCTGTAATAGTTAAAAAATTTAATGAAATTTTTGCATCTCTCTCGTACTTAGATTGGTGTAGGAAGTTTCTTTTGCACACCTAGCTTCCTTTTAGTTGGTATCAGAGCCTTACTAGCTTTGATTTTGTTGTTGAGTTTAAAGGTTTTTTGAGTTGATATTTGTTTCAGTGGGAGTTTTGTAGAAGAATATTTCGTGACCTTGTTGCAAGCAAAAGATGACAAGAACATCTAGTAGAATAGAAATGGAGAAGTTTAATGGTGGAAACTTCAAGTGTTGGAAACTTGGAACTGTGGTAAATTTGGCCATTTTAGAAAAGAGTGCAAGGAAGAGAAGAAGAAGAAGAAAAAAAGAGTTTCTCAGATTCTGACTGATAAATCCTCTCAAGATGACGAAGATGTATTTGTTGCAACTTTGGCAACACATGCATCAAAAGATACACGTGGTTCATAGACTCAGGAGCTTCCTTCCACATGACCTCTCACAAAGGATGGTTCTCAAAGTATAAGGAATAGGATGGTGGGAAGGTGTATCTAGGTGATGACTCTCTTGTTGGTTGTGGAAGAGTAAAAATTAGATTCCCTGATGGAAGAGTGAAGGGGATTGATGGTGTCTTGCATATCCCGAGTTTGGCACGAACCTACGTCCTGTGAGTAAACCAAATGATTCAGGAGTGCAAGTTGTTTTCTCAAGTGGAGGATGCAAGATGATGAGAGGATCTATGGTGTTGGCTAAGGGTGTTCGAATTGACACCTTGTTCAAGCTAGATGTATGCACTATTCAGTGCAATAGTTTCTCTAACAAACTAAAGAAGAAATCTCTGGATCCTTCATCCTCCCCGTTAGATCGAATACAAAAATCTATAGTAGCTACATCTGATGGTCGTGCATTTGAGGTACCTAAGGTGCCCATTCCATGGAAATGAACCTTCCTACAAAGAAGACAATGTTGTGGCACCAACAACTTGGTCACATTAGTGAGAAGGGTCTTAGAGCTCTTAAATCTAAGAACCTTGTTCAAGGCCTTGATGATTGTAATCTCGAGTTTGACATTTGCGAACATTGTGTTTATGGAAAACAACATCGCGTTACTTTTCACTCTAGTTCTCACAAGTCTTCTGGGGTTTTGGAATATGTCCATGTAGATGTGTTTAGTCATATGAATGTTCCTTCATTGTCAAAATATGTATATTTTATTTTTTCATAGATGATTCCAGTAGGAAATTTGTTTGTTTCCTCAGGAGTATTAAATCTAATTTTTTTAGTTGATTTAAGGAGTTTAAATCCCTAACAGAAAGTCAAACTAGTAGAAAGATTAAGTGTTTGAGGAATAACAATGGCGGTGAGTTTTGTTTAGCAGAATTTGACAAGTTCTATAAAGAGCACATGATTAAGAGACATAAGAAAACTCCATACACCCCACAACAAAAAGGAGTTGTAGAGAGGATGAACATGATGTTGATGGAGAGGGCTAGGAGTATGTTGATTGGTATTGGCCTTGAGTATAAGTTATGGGTTGAAGTTGTAGCCACTACATGTTTAATTAAAAAATCTACTACATTAACTCTTGTTGATAAGACACCCATAGACGCATGGTCTAGTAAAAATTATTCAATGAGACATCTCAGAGTATTTGGTTGTGAATCTTACACTCATGTTCTGATTGAGAAGAGGTACAAGTTAGAGAATAAGGTGGTTAAATGTATCTTCATCAGCTATGGTGTTAGTGTGAAGGGGTACAAGCTTTGGGATCCATTGCCCCAAAAGGTTCTATATAGCAGAAGTGTGATTATCTAAGAGATGGAACCTTCCATAGTTGAGTTGCAACCAAAGAAAGAGGAGAAAAAAAGGAGATAGTTCAAAATCCACACTTCAATGAAAGAATAACTATGTACTCCTATTGAACCTAATGATGAGGAGAGTTTGAGAAGCTCTGAAAGTTTCGAAGAAGAAGAAAAACCTCAACCTCAACATTTTAGGAGGTCTACCAGAGATAGGCATCAACTTGATAGGTTTGGATATTTTCTTGAAAGGTTTGGTTATTCATTGTTGGATTCTAGTTGCATTTTTTCTTTGATTGCTAGAACTAGTGAGCCTAGGGTTGTTAGAGAGGTTGTGGGTATGAGTATTGTAGATTCCTGGATGAAAACCATGGATGAAGAAATAACCACTTTTAAGAAAAATGATGTATGGGATCTGGTACCTTTTCCTGAAGGACATAAACCCGTTAGATGTAAATGGGTGTTCAAGAAAAAATTTGTTCCATATGGCGGCATTGAGAAGCTTAAGGAATAGTTGGTCACTAAGGGACCTATTCTCAATGGAGGGAATTGACTATGGTGAGATTTTATTCGAAGCTAACATATATCAGGTTCATGTTATCACTTGCAGTAGCATATGATATAGAAGTGGAATAGATGGATGTGAAGAAAACATTTCTTCATGGTGAGTTGGAGGAAGAAATTTATGTCACAACAAGAGAATTTAATGGTTAAAAGTAAGGAAAGTTTGGTGTGCAAGTTGAGAAAGTCTTTGTATCGTCTTAAGCAATTTCCTAGGATGTGATACAAGAAATTTGACACCTATGTGTTGTCTTTGAGATTTCTGAGGTCTTTAACTATGACCATTGTGTTTATTACAAATCTAACAATGGTTGCATTCTCATAATTGCATTGTACGTCTAGATGATATGTTATTTTTTAAGAATGCTAAAATTTTGATTTCAGATTTAAAGTCTTAGTTGTCAATACAATTTGAGATGAAGGATCTAGGTGGGTATGTGCAGGATCATGGTATGCCAAATAGCCCCCTTAAGTGGCAATGAAAATTCAGAAAAATCAGAGTTAGGCAACTTGACGTAAAAATTTGAATAAGTTATCTATATTATTTCAAAAACATGTAAGAATAGAATCTGTGGGAAATTGAATGTAGTTTCTAAACTACTAGGTTTAACTTTTTAGAAACAAAATCTATTTGGTGAAAATTTGAAATTTCAATGTAGTATTACTTAAATTTCGGAAAAAAATAAGAAGTAGGTATACTGTCACGACCACCTAACCATAATAAAATGATAATATTTTTTTTATGAGATTTTAGATATAAATTAGAGGACTCATGTCGGATGTGGCCT
>VDFB02353241.1:0-31023 GCA_007258455.2 Sequoia sempervirens
ACCTATGTTGGTGATTCAACCAAAGTCAATTACAGATGATATTAATTGCTAGAGCACTCATGCTCTCATTTGCAAATTTATGGGACTTTTCCTTTCTCTATCAACTCTTGAATTTTGGGCCCAACATATGTGGAATTCAGAAGGCGATATGGAGATACTATTGGTGGCCAAAAATTACTTCCTAGTTGTGTTCTTACGTGTGGCTGATCGAAATAGGGCTTTTGAAGGTGTCCCTTCTTTTTATAATCAATTTGGTCTCTTCATCAAACCCTAGCATGTGGGTTTCAACTCTATGGAGGAGCTTTCGTTGAGGGTACCTATCTGGGTTTGTCTTCCCTGACTTTCACTTAAGTTTTGGGGGAGTGATGTTTTGCATATGATTGTGCTTCTACTTGGAAAACTAGTTGGCCCAGCTCAACAAACCTTGGATAAAAAGGTATTTTCTTATGCCTGAATTTGTGTTGAAATTGATCTAAATAACCCCCTACCATATTATGTAGAAATTTTCTTGGGAACCTCTTCCTAGATCCAACAGTTGGACTATGAAACTCTTCCATTTAGATATTGAATTTATCATGAGTATGATCATCTACAAAGGAAATTTCCACAGTTTAATAAAGCGAATGTTATTGCTAATGTTCCCTCCAACTCAACACCTAGGAATGATAAAGGGAAGGCCCATTTGGTTGAGGGGATTGTTGATAAGGAGGAATTTATCTTGGTTAAGTCTCATAATAAGGGAAGAGGCTTGAAGAGAACCTCAAAATTAGATAGAATGATGAATTCTATAATCGGTTTGATGCTTTAGAGAACCTTGTCCAGGAGGAGGGGATTCCAGTTGAGATGCACTCTAGTATGGGGGCCTTAGATGATGCTTCAGTAGAAATTAGTGAGAATGGTAATCAAAATTTTCCTTTAGAGAAAGTGTTGGATGGTCAGATAGATATAGATCTTCCTTCTCAACCTCAAGTTGCCATTGTTTTGTGCGAGTCTTTGGCTTTGGAGGTGGTTGGTGCCATGGTGGATCTAGTTCCTTCTCAAGTGAAGGATTCTCCAGATTCAGGGAAATTCAGTGAGGTTATGCATGCTTTGGGTTTACAACAAAAGACCCTAAAAAAGGGGAGTCCAGGAAAGTCTTCTAAAGTGGGGCATAAGAAATACCACGAGAAGGTAAAATTAATGGGTGAGACATTAGTAGATTCTAGTTTGGTGAAAACCTTAGATGCCCACTTCTCCCAACCTCATAAATAATAATTACCTCATGAAATGTGAGGGGTATGAATAACATCCCTAAAGAAAATGCTATATGAGAGATGATCAAGACTCATTCTTCGGATCTTGTTTTTATTCAAGAGATTAAGTTAATTGTTGATGGTATGTTGGATAGAGTGCCTAAAATATGTAATTGTGGTTGTTGTTAGTGTGTTGGGCCCCTTGGCAACTCTGGTGGGGTGGCTTGTTTGTGGGATCCAAGGAAGGTTGTTCCTCAATAGTGGATCGACTCCAATAGGTCCTCTATTTCTATGGTAGCTTCTTGCTTGGAATTTGGTGAAACTTTCCTTTTCACTAATGTTTATGCACCTACTGATCTTCTAGGAAAACTGTAATTTTGGGCTCATGTGATTTTGGTCTAATCCCTTGCTCTTCTTCTTCCCTAGATAGTGGAGAGAAATTTTAATGCTATTTCCTATTTGGAATAAAAGTGTGGTTGAATAGCTAGGCTGGACCCTTTTGCTTCCTCTTGAGGGACAACATTGAATTTATGAATCTTATTGATGTGAAACCAAATAATGGAATATTCACTTGGAATAACAAAAGAAATAGGGAGGATTTTATTTTAAAGAGGTTGGACAAATTCCTTGTTTCTTGTTATTAGGTTGGTGATAGGTGGGCTTCCAGCTTTGAGATCTTGGATTGGTGTGGCTCTGAGCATTAAATGATTAAACTCTCAATTGCTTCATTTAGAGCTTCTAGGAATCCTTCTTTTAAGTTTCAACTCATGTGGCTATGAGATTCTTCTCTCCAACATTTGATGGGTGAATGGTGGCTTAAAGGTAAGCTTACTTTTGGCAAGGCTATGTACTCCTTTACTAAGAGGTTACAATATGTGAAGTAGAGGTTGAAGAAGTGGAATGATTTTTTTTTTAGCAACCTGCACTTCAAAAGGATGGCGACTCAAACTCAATTGGATTCTATCACTTGTGAAATAAGGGACCATGGCCTAACTGGTGTTTTGGGTCATGAGGAGGCAATTGCTTCTAAGGAGCTTGAAGAATGGGAGTTGCGTGAGTTGATTTTTTGGAAACAAGTCTTACATTGACTGGATTTAGGAAAGGCATAGAAATTCTAACTTCTTTCATAACTCTGTGGCTGCTATGAGGATTGGAAATCTTATTACTTCTATGGTGTCTTCGAAGGAGACTCTAGGATTTCTTTTCTAGGGGAGATTTCTAGGGAGGCTTCTCAATTTTTTGCAGCTATGTTCACTGAAGATTCACCTCCTATGATTGAGGAGGAAAACTCTATTTTAGCTTGTATTCCCTTTGTGGTTTCTATTCGGATGAATGGGGCTCTTCTTCAACCCATTTCTCTATAGGAGTTGGAGACAATTGTGTCCAAATGAAAAAAGGGAAAGCTCCAGGCCCTAACAGCTTTCCAATTGAATTTTTTTAGGAGTTTTGGGAGATAATCAAGATGGACCTCTTGGAGGTGGTTTGAGAGTCGCAAGAGAACAAATAAATGCTAAAATCCATGAACTCCACCTTTTTGGCTCCTATTCCTAAAAGGGAGGGTGCTAATTCTTTGGACTAGTTTAGACCCATAGCTTTGTGCAACATGGTCTACAAAATTATTACCAAACTGATTGTGGAAAGGCTTAATCCTTACCTCAACTCTTTGATTTCTGAAGAGCAAGGTGGATTTGTTGCTGGTAGACAAATTTTGGATGGGATTGTTATTATTATTGAGTTCATTCATTTTATGGCATCCTATAAAGAGAAGGCTATGCTTATTAAGGTAGGCATGGAAAAATCATACGACATAGTTAGATGGGCCTTTTTGTAGAAATTTTTCTTGGCTTTTGGATTTGGCCATGAGTGGGTTAACTGGATCATGATTTTTGTAGCGTTAGCCTCCTTTGTAGTTCTTATCAATGGTGAGTAGTTGAAGTTATTTGGAGCTTCTAGAGGTCTTCGCCAAGGGGATCCTTTATCTCTCTATTTTTTTATTAGTATGGTTGAGGGGTTGGGAAAATTTATCAAATATCGAGTTAGTCAGGGATTGATTCAGGGTTAGAGTTGGAGAAAAATTTACCTCCACATTCTCACCTACAATTTGTTGATGATACAACTTTGATGGGAATGGCTCGAGAATAAACGAGGTGGTGAATTTAAGAATAACTTTGGACATTTACTTGGTTGCCTCTACTTAGAGGATTAATGAAGATAAGTCTTCAATTTTTTTGTTCAATACTCCTCAACTTATCCAGAGTAGGATTGCTTGAATTTTGTAATTTCAGATTGGTTCTCTCCCTCTTGTGTCTTGGGTTCCCCTTTTCATAGGTTCTTATTTGAGAGTGTGTTGGAAAGAGAATCTAGACAAGTTTCGTAAGCGGGTAAGTCATTGGACTTATAAATGGATCTTGTTTGCAGGGAGAGTGACCCTTTTGAAATTTGTTGTTCACGATCTTCCCCTTTCTAAGTGCTTTGTGCATGTTACCCCTGTGAGTTTTTTTAAGGAGTTTGATACCCTTTCCTGCCAATTTCTTTGGGCTAGCAATTTGCACTCTTCAAAGTGGACTTTGGTTAAGTGAGAGTATTTTTGTAGGTTAAAATAGGAGGGTGGTCTCAGGCTTAAGTTGGTGGGGGTTAATAGTCATGTTTTAGCCGCCAAGTTATATTGGAAATGGTGCACTTGTCAAGATTAGGTTTGGGTCAAAATTCTTAACTAAAAGTACCTTCGTGGGGTGAATTCATTTGATGTGCCTTGTTATGGTATTTTTGGCAATGGTTTTATGATTTAGGATACCCTCAAGTGAGGGGCGAAGCTGATCAAGGAGGGGATTTTTTGGATCTACAATAAGGGAGTTGAGGCTCTTTTTTGGCATGATTATTGGGATGGCCATCCCCCTATCTTATCGTTATATTAACATCTACAACCTCTATGATAGCTTTCTTGTTGTGGGGTGGTGTAAAGTCTCCAAATTTTAATATTGGTTAGGTCATGGGCGGGTGGAGGTGTCTCATTGGAAGGAGCCACATGAGTGGCTATTGGGGGCACTGAGAAAGCTCGTCAAGAGATTTCAAAGATTTCGGTTGGAAGATTGTGTAATTCCCTTAAGGGGAGAGATATTTTGGCTTGGGGCCCTGACCTTAAGGGAAAATTGTTGGTTGCCTCAAGGTACTTGGAGTTGGATAGGAAACTACATGGGAGGATTGGTGTTCCTTGGTGGAAGTAGGTATGGAATAAGTTTTATTGGCCTAAATGTAATTTTTCTTGTGGTTGTTAATCCAAAATAGGTACCTTACTTGGGAGAATTTATGCAAGAGAGGCTTCTAGGGTCCTTCGATTTGTGTTCTTTGTTCCAATAGTGAAGAATGTGCCTCACATATTTTCTTTTAGTTTCCTTACTCTAGAGAGATCTGACACCTTTGGTGGGCAGTGTGGAACAATGCTTGTGTCCATGCCAATTCTTTGGTAGAGTTCTAGGATAGTCTAGGTCGATTGCCTCCTAGGACATCTTTTCTCCAAATTGCTTGGATTATTGTCCCTACTTTTATTTTTTGGCATCTCTGGCTAGAAAGGAATCAAAGGATATTTCAAAGTGTGAATTTGGTGGTGGCTCATTCATGGCGAAAGATTTTGTGCAGGATACATGAGACTGTTTATGCTAAATGTGACATTTCGATTGCAATGGATTCAGGTGATGTTGTATTTGTAAGGAATTTGGATTTGGAGGTTGGAAGTTCTAGGTACTCTATGAGTAGGGGCCCTCGACAAGCCAAAATGAAGATTCATAAGGAGGGCTAGTGGCTTCCTCCTCCTCTTAGGATTTTGAAGATTAATAAAGATGGCTCTTCTAGGGGTAATCTTGGGCATGTGGGGATTGGCGGTATTGGTAGAGATAGTAAGGGTGATGTGGTGTTCTTCTTCTCCATTTATAAGGGGTGAAATTCTAACAACCTTATGGAGGCTCTTACGATTCTTCATGTTATTAAGAGAGGTTGTTACCTAGGATGGAGGAGGATTATTTGTGAATCTAATTCACAAATTTTGGTTGATACATTGGATGATTAGCGATTGGATGGAGCTAATTGGAACCTGGCCATTATGGTGAGAGGATTTTGAACCCGTGTTGTTCTTTGGATTCTATTTCCTTTTGTCATATTCTTAGGGAGTGGAATAGAGTGGCAAATCTATTCGCAAAATGAGCCTTTGAGCATTTAGAGAGGTGGGATGTGGGTGACTGGTGGCTCTTGTCTTCAGAGCATTCTTTGGCCTTGGAAAAGTTAACCATGGAGGATTGGATTGGGTAGTTGGTTTCCTTGTTGGGTTCCTCTGGTAATTGGTTATCTTGGGTGGTTGTATTTTGGGGGGCCTATGGCCCTTTGCTTTGTATTGATTCTTTGATTCCAATAAATTTTTACCCCCCTTTTAAAAAAAAAAATGTTTCTAAATTAGTTGTTTAAAACATAAAAAATATTTAATATTTAAAAAAGATTGAAAACATTTCAAAAATAAAAAAACATTAATATTCTATTTTATTCAAAATTAATATATGTTTTAAAATAAATATTATAAATTTAAGGCTTTACCAAAGATCTAATTATACAAAATATAGCAACTTAAATATATAATCTAATATAAAGGCTTTTCTTAATAAACATGGATCTACAATCAATTTAATTAGGGTTAGGGTTCAATTAGAATTCTAAGATAAAGCTTGTAGTTAGGGTTAGGGTGATTGGGATTAGATGAAGGTTACAATTAGGGTTAGGGATCAATTAAGGATAGGGTTAAAGGTTTAAGGATAAATTACGATTAGGGTTGAATTAGGAATAAAGTTAAGGTTAGGGATCAATTAGGATTAGGGTTCAATTAGGGTTAGGGTTATAGGATAAAGCTTGGGGTAAAAGTTAGGGTTAGGGTTAGGACTCAACTACGATTAGGGTTAGCGTTAAATTAGGGTTATGCACAATTAGGGTTAGTGTTAGGATTAATGTTAGTTTAGGGTAAGGGTTCAACTAGGGTTAGTTTTTATTTGGGGTTAGTGTTAGGGTTCAATTACTAATATAGTTAGAATTAAGGTTGCTATTAGAATTAGGGTTGGTGTTAGAATCATAATTACGAGTAGAGTTAGAATTATGGTTGGGGT
This sequence comes from Sequoia sempervirens, assembly GCA_007258455.2. NCBI lineage: Eukaryota > Viridiplantae > Streptophyta > Pinopsida > Cupressales > Cupressaceae > Sequoia > Sequoia sempervirens. The sequence continues at coordinate 6,374 of VDFB02353241.1, forward strand.
TAAAATTATAATTAGGATTGTAGTTAGGGTTAGGGTTAGAACTATGATAAACATTAGGGTTAAAATTCAATTACGGATATGGTTAGGTTTAAGGTTAGGAATATAGTTCAATTAGGGTTAGGGTTCAATTAGGATTCTAGGATAAATCTTGGGATTAAAATTAGGGTAAAGGTTGGGGTTAGGGTGGGTTGAATTAGGGTTAAGATTCTAAAATAAATCTTGGAGTCAGCATTAGGGTTAGGGTTCAAGATGAATTAGGGTTAACTTCAATAGGTCAGTGTTAGGGTTATGGATTAGAAATAACCAGGGTTGAATTTTAGTAGGGTCAGGGTTCTAAGATAAATCTTAGGGTTACAATTTGTGTTCAATTAGGGTTAGAGTTACAATTAGATTTCTATTAGGGTTGGGGTTATGAGTTACAAGTTGATATTAGGGTTATGGTTGGAGAAAGAGTTAAGGTTGGGGTAGGGATTAGTTAGTGTTAGGTTTAGTGTTTAATTAGGGTTAAGAATCAGTTAGGGTTAGGGTTAGGGTTCAATTGATGCTTAATTAGGCTTAGGGTTCTAGGATAAAGTCTGGGGTTAGGGTTGGGTTTATAATTCAACTAGGATTAGGGTTAGGGTTACAATTATAATAAGGGTTAACATCTAATTAATATTTAACTAGGGTTATGATTAGGGTTCATATTTAATTAGGGTTAGAGTTCAACTAGGGTTAAGATTATAATTCAATTATAGTTAGGGTTATGGTTAGGGTTTAATTAGGGTTATAACTAGAGCTAAGGTTGTTATTAGAATTAGGATTACAAAGGGTTAACATTATAATTAGGGTTAACATTAGAAGTGGGATAGGGGTTAAGATTATAATTAGGGTTGGGGTTGGAATTAAATCCTAACCCTAACCCTATTTCTAAAAATAACATTAATTATAATTATAACCCTAACCCTAAATATTACTCTAACTCTAACCTAACCCTGACACTCATAATACTTCTAACTCGAACCCTAACTCTAATTCTATCTCTAACCCTAACCCTAATTATAAAACTAACACTAATTATAATTATAATCCTAACACACACTATTTTTAACCCACCCTAATTATATAACTAACACTAATTATAATTTCAACCCTAATCCTGATTCTAACTCTAATTCTAACACTACCCCTAACCCTAACTCTAACTCTAATCCTAACCCTAACACTCATTATAATTCTAACTTGAACCCTAACTCTAATTCTATCTCTAGCCCTAATACTAACACTATTTCTAACCCACCCTAATTCTATAACTAACAATAATTCTAATTGTAACTCTAACCCTAACCCTAAACCTAATTCTTAAACTAACACTAATTCTAAGCATAACTCAAACCCCAACCCCAAACCTAAAAGTAATACTAATTCTAACTCTAACAATAACCCTAACCCCAACCCTAACTTTAACCCTAACTCTAATTATAATCCTAATGCTAACGATAACCCTAAATCTATCTCTAATCATAATCCTCACCCTAATCCTAATCCTAATCCTAATCCTAATCCTAATCCTAACCCTAACCTTAATGTTAACCCTAATATTGACCTTAGCCTTGACCCTAATTATAACCATAATACTAACTCTAACTCTAATTATATCTCTATTTATAACCCTAACCCTAATCCTAACCCTAACCCTAACCCTAACCCTAACCCTAATCATAATCCTAACCCTAATCCTAGCCCTAACTTTATCTCTAACTGTAACCCTAACCTTAACCCTAATTATAACCTTAATCCTAAACTTGACCCTAATTATAACCCTGACCCTAATTCTATCTCTAGCCATAACCTTGACCATAATCCTAAACATAACCCTAATCTTAATCCTAAACCAAAACCAAAACCTAACCCTAACCTTAACCCTAACCCTAAACCTAACCCTAATTTTGTATCTATTATAACCCTAACCTTATTATAACCCTAACCTTAAGCATAAACTTAACCTAAATCATAACCATAATTGTAACCCTAACCCTAATTCCATCTCTAATCATAACCCTTACCTTAACCATAATCATAATACTAACCTTAATCTTAACATTAATTAAATATCTAATCATAACCCTAACCCTAATTCTATCTCTAATCCTGACCATAACCTTTAATCTTAACCCTAACCCTAACCCTACCCCTAACCCTAATCCTAATCTTAACCCAAACCCTAATCTTAACCCTAACCCTAACCCTAACCTTAATCTTAATCCTACCTTTAACTCTAACCTTGACCCTAACCTTACTAACCCTACCCCTACCCCTATCCCTAACCTTAACCCTAACCCTATCTCTTTTTTTAACCTTAACCCTAATCTTGATCCAAACCCCAACCCTATCCCTAAACTTAATGCTAACTCTATTCCCAACCCTAACTCTAATTTAACCATACCTAACCCTAACCTTAACCCTAATCACAATCCTAACTTTAACCCTAACCCTATCCTTAATTCTATCTCTAACCTTAACCCTAAACTCTAACCTTAACCCTAACTCTATCCATAACTAAAAACCTTACCTTAATCCTAATCCTAGTCCTAATCATAACCCTAACCCTACCCCTAACTCTAACCTTATCCCTAACTTTATCCCTAACTAAAACCCTTACCCTAATCCTACTCCTAGCCCTGATCGTAAACCTAACCCTACCCCTAACTCTAATACTAATTTTCTATCTCTAATCATAACCTAAACCTTAATCCTAACCCTAACCCTAACCTTAACCCTAATCACAATCCTAACCTTAACCCTAACCCTAACCTAAACTCTAACCTTAACCCTAACTTCCTAACTAAAACCCTAGCCCTAATTGTAACCCTAACCCTACCCTTGAATCTAATCCTAATTTTAACACATACCCTAACCTTAATCCTAATCCTAACCCTGATCTTAACCCTGGCTTTAACTCTATTTCTAACCCTAACCTTACTCCTAACCCTAACCTTGTCTCTAATTATAACCTTAACCCTAATTCTAACCTAAACCCTAACCCTATTTAAATCTCTAACCCTAACCCTAACTCTATCCCCAACCCTAACTATAATTTTGACCCTAACCCTACACCTAACCCTAATTCATTTAATGTCTTACATTTTACGTTGTGAATGCTACTAGAATATATATATTTAATAATATATATAAAATATGTTGAGAGATGTCCTTCTCAAGGCGCCTATTGCACTTTTATGTGAGAAATCGATTAATAAAATAGGAGCCCCGAGAAGGATATCTTTCAGCGTATTTTATATATATGCTAGTATATACATATACATATATAAAATCTTGACGGAGCTTTCAAAGGGAACCCAACACCTCAGATGCAAGTTGTATAATAAGAGACGAAGTTAGTTGAATAATCTGGACAATGTCAAGGAAATTATCAATTGACACAAATAATGAAGGGATGTTTAAAGCTCTTGTTGATGGTCTATGGATTTGGAAATTGAAAAACATTAAAATAATAGACATAGAAGGGGACTCCCTAATCTAATCAAAGCTATCAAACATAAGAAAATCTCGAGTTGGAAATTGCAACCGTGGATAGAAACCATGTGGGAAATGCTAAGGGCCCTAGATGATTTCTCTCTTTCCCATGTATATAGGGAATCCAATAAAGCTGGTGACTTTTTTGCCAATTGGGGAGTTGCACGAAATGGAAGTACAATAATCACAAACTATGAAGCAGAGGGGCCTAGACTCAACGAATACCAGAGGTAGACCATGTTGAAGGAGGCTAACTTGGTATGAGCCCAATTGTGATTGTCTAATTTATAAATCAACTTGATCCTCTCAACCTTGAAAATCTCATCAAATTGGCCTTGGAGATTAAAATGATGGTGTAATGTATCTCACTCTTATAATTGAATGTTTAGACTTTTGAGATTCATAGCTACAATTCTCGAATGAATCTACCATGATTCTTATAAGGTCCTTAGTGGAGCTCATTTTGTTATATTTGTGTTTGAATGCTTCAAATTTCATGCACTAAGTATGACCAATCAAGGGTTGTTCGAAGTGGAATGTAGGTGTATTGAAGAATATGTTGTGACTCAAATCTTAATATTATTTGAGAACATTCTCGATGGTGTGGACTCAACAATTTTGAAGACCATTGGTCCTCCTTGTTGGTAAGAGGGACATGTACACGATGATTGAGTATAAAAAATATTCTTCTTCGATTTAGTGCAAACTTCAAGAAAATCTAGTTGGGAAGAATTACTTGCAACTGCTCTTTTGTGAGAGGATTTGTGGGAAAAAGCCAAGAAATCAATCTCAAAGGTAAAGTGTCTCCCAGATGGTGGATACATTGCTGGTGATTTTGATGTCAATGTAGTAAAGAAGAAAAAAATCACCTATGAAGCATTAGAGCTAGACAAAGACGATTTGAATCATAAAATTATGATACCTTCAAGTTCTTCATTAAGCTAGTATGGGAAATTATTAGCCCAAGTACAAATTATTCATGTCTGAGAGATCGCTAAAGGCATTTGTTTTCTGATGTCCCAAATAAATTTTATGTATTGTTGTCATAATTGACTAGAGTAGATGTACCCTTCAAAATTATTTTAATGAAATGGGTACTACCTTCTAGGTGGTACTTATCAAAATATATAATATAAACAATATTTATATATATCTACATATGTATAACATATTTACATATTTCGAAATATGAAACCCTAAATATGAATATAATATATCTATCATGGTGTATTTAGAATTATGTAAATCCTCGTCAATAGCATTAACATAAAAAATATAAGCATGCAAATTTCTATCATAAGAAAACCTGTTAAAAAAAAAGTATGTAAACTCCTGGATCATAACTATGTGTGCATACAATCATGTAATTGTAATTTTATTTTACATGCTTGTTGCTTTTCACATTTCAAAGCTAGGTCTTTCAATGGATGCAAAAGACATTATATATTTGGACTTTAAATGTTATAAAGTGGGTATAAATAGGAGTGTAGTCGATGTCAACACCAAAACCTAACACGACAATAGAAACACAATAACATGACCTTACACACAAAACTCTAAAAGAGAGAATATTGTAATAATATATAAAAAATCACTCTAAATAAAAATTGTGTATACAAGATTCATTATATACGATTTCACTATATTTAGACCAAAACAAAAAAAAAACCTTGTATATATGTGTGGGGGGGGGGTTTCTATATATATAATGAAACCTTGAACTTGATAAGGGATACGATTGATATTTTGTCGGACATCTAATAGAAGGAAGTGTAGCAATTATTAAGAGTGATGGTTCATTGAATTATTTTAATTAATTAGTGTGATGTTAAGGGTATGTGGTGTCTTGCGTTGGTTTTAATTACTTGGCAAGTTGTTAATGGAATGTAGTGCCTACATTGGTATCTTTTATTTATTTTTGTTGGCTCTTTTTTATGGATTCTATGACTAGTGCTTGTTGGGGGAGGAGGACTAGTGTGTAGGGCAAGGGGAAACATGTGGAAATTACTCCAAAGACGAGGAAAAGGAAGGTGTCATGGGAATAAGCCATGGTAATATTTATGATGTATTTAGATGAAGAGATAAAGGATCTTGCTCCAAGGTTGTGGGTTGTCAAGATTTGGGAAATGGCTAAGGGTTTAAATGGGTCTCCTAGTGTATGCATTCAAGAGGCTTTAGGCAAGCTTCCTCTGGACCTTGGGTATATGTGTGGGCATTGTAATACTTTCGATGCTACATAATAACTGTTTTGTGTGCTCATTTTCTCAACTATTATGAGTTTACACCTGTTGCACAATGATGTGGATGATGTGGTGGAGCAAGGAGAGGTACATTATGTTAGTATTTTGGACCTTCTATATGCCATCAAATGATGATAGATTTATTTGTAGGTTGCAATGGAGAAGGTTACAAAAAAGTTGTAATTTTTTCTACTGGAGGAGGCCAAGCCACTATTTTATGGATTATGTGAGTTTGAGGATGATATCAAGTTAGCAGATCTAAATATTTTGAACAAAAATATGAAGAATGTGGTATGTTCTTGAACTAGAACTATGGTTGTATTAAGGTAGTAGCGAAGAAGCCTATGTAATTTTCCTTGATCCCTATTTCTTAGGTGGAACCTTTATATTGTTGGAACAATTAGTATATAGTTATTAAGGCTTTGGCTTGCTAGGTGCAATAAAAGATATTTACAATTCATCTTTTTGGTTTGATAACTTGTCAACCACTGATACTTTTGGGGGAAATCCGACTTTTTGTGGTTCATGGACGTAAACCAAGTTTTAGTAACAAAAAACCTTGAATATATACAATTTCACTATATACATAAATCGTAAACAATGAAACTTTGAATAGGAACATATCTCTATACACCCATATATGCATAACATATTTACATACCTTCAAATATGAACCCCTGAATATAAATATAATATATCATATGATATATTTAGAAGTATGTAAATTCCCATCGTAACAATAACATGTAAAAGCATATAAGCATGTAAATTCTCACCATATCAAAACCTTTAAAAATATAAGTAAATAAACTCCCATCATAGTTGTGTACATATATAAGCATGCATAACTCCCATCATAGTTGTGTACATATATAAGCATGCAGTTGTAATTTTATTTAAGGTCTCTATTATTTTTCATATTACAAATTAACAAAAATTGAGAAGTTGATAAAAATTTACAATGCTGTACACAAATTACTTATATACAAGAGTATGAAATATGATATATATGCATTTGATGAAGTTGAAAAAAAACTACCAGCCTCAAGAGTTTTGGAAAAGTTGGCAACTTGTAGAGGATATCTGGTGAAGCTTAGGGAGTTGCAGAGGATATTTGTTATGCACTTGGATGAAATTGATATTTATTGTCTTAAGAATATGACGTCTACATAATTTCCCTCTTATAACTAATTCCATTTAAAAAAATGCATTCAATTCAATTTGATTGTTGAGTTTAACTTTTAATTAATAGAACTTCTATTCAATAATTTGAATTTGAAATTGTAATTTTTGTGTGAAATCTAGGGTGGCATGATTGAATTATGGAATATATTTACTTTGATGTTTGGTAGAGGAGCCTTGAACCATTTATTGTATGTGCAAATACTTATAGTAAATGGACTTGAGTCATGTGAATTTGAGAGCAAGTATGGAAGAATGTGTCTTTGACAATCCATCTAATTGAGATGAGCTCATATTTATGGTAGCTTAGGCACCAATGAGTGAATATTAAGATGTGTAAATAAAAATTGTTTGACTTTTGAATCTTCTTCAAATGAGTGGTTATTGTAATCATTAAATTTTGTAAGTAATTTAAAAAATGTGTATTTTAATTTGAGATACTCCCCATGTGGAACACCCTGTCCTATATTGTAACTGGATTGACATGTATTTTATCCACCTTTAATAGTAAATTACACATGCACAAGTGAACATGTATTAGTAGACTTTTAATTTTCATGTATTGATTATTATAAAATATTTAATTAGGAGGTTAGGTATGCCACATCATAACAACAATTGGAACATAGATGGCCCGCATGGGTAGTGGAGTTGGCTTGGGTTGTGGGTTTAATCCCCATTAGTCTTGGGTTCAACTTTGCTCTAAGGTTTGCTTGATTGGCTTGTGGGCTGTTGGGTCCCCCGTAGGAGACTAGGCCTCAACTCGCTTCCTTGGACATTGGACTGGGATATGACAACAAGAAAAAAAAAAAATTGACAATAAGTACTCTCCCTTAAAAGATTTCAAAATAAATTCTTATCAATCATTTAATAAAACTGTTAATTACTATTAGTAATTATTAAATATATTATTGCATTGGAGATTCTACATCAAAATGAACACAAGAATGGCACAGGTATGCAAATTTTACCAGTACGAAAGTAAAACCAATCAGTTCAGTATTCCCTCCAAAAATATACTGCGTGTTTTTGGAGGCTCGCAACGTTCAATAAGCTGGACTAATATCCCGAGCTTAACCATGCAGCGGAACAAACGTTCCGCTCACTGCAATGTTGCGCAGCATACTAATGATGAAGGTGAACACTAATTACATTTGTCGTACTTTGTATGACTGTTATTTCTCACCCTAATTATATATGTTTTTCAATTTGTAGTTTGCAAGGGCAGTCAACCTCCTGAACGAGTTCAAATGGAAGATTTGAACATCCAACCTCTGCAAAATCAGGTTAGAATAAAATTACAATTTCATCTTTTCTTTTTCTTTTTGCAAAGACACGGCCTTGCCGCTTGACTCATCATTGTCGGGGTTTTCTTGTTTTGTAATTTGTACGATGAGATAAGTATCGTCAATTTTCAATTTTATAACGAAATTAAACGAATTATAAGTTTTTGAATGTTCAGTATGTTAGTTTCAGCATTCTGGGGATTCGCATTTTAAACATTTTTAGTGCCTGGTATAGCTCGGTAGGGCTTTACGGGCTATTGGTTTTGTTAATTTTTGTTAAATATTCACAAGAATTTACAAAATTAGATTAACCAATTAGAAACAATTAAAATAAACGTAGAAAAAGCTATACGCACGCAAGTTCCTGGTGGTGGGTCATGCAATGTGACACAAAACTTGATCTAAAAATTTGTTTGTAGTCGTTTCTAGGATAATTTTTTTTTGATTATTATCAACTGCAGAAGTTTAAAATTTCCTGAAGAAAAATCTTCTTGTACAAGCTATATTTTATGTTTTATTTGATCTTACTATCTTTTGTAATTTGTGTTGGATCGTTGCCACCTTAATACAAATTGGGTTAATCTTGGGTCACATTCCTATAATCTTAATAAATGGGTAGCCTAATTGTGGTGATGTGGTGTGGGTAAGCTGGGGTCACATTTTAACATTAGGGCAACCTTATTGCAGTGAAGGGGATATGAACATGGGTCAAGCTCTTACAAGTGCTCCAAATTGCAATTACACCACAACACTTTTAGATGTTTTCTTTTTAAAATGTTATTTTATACGCTACATTTTTTTCTTTAATTTTCAATTGGAAAAAAATATCACTATTTTATCTTTGCATAATAAAATTTCCATCCCTTTAATCTTTTCTAGTTATATCTTACAAGAGAACAACTAAGAATAAGAAAGAATTCAGGACTTATGATTATAATAAAAGCTTCCTTAGTTTTCATTTCCACCTTTAATAGTATAGAGAATGAATGAAACATTAGAATTGTAGTCAGGGGATTTGAACATCTCGTCACTTGAGAGAAAGCTAGTGTGCAAATGTTTTGGCAAAGCGCCATAGTACATCAGTGGTAAAACCAAATAATTGCTATTAGATCATATAGTGTTGACAATCTCCCTCTCTTTGGTAGAAACATCGTTGGTGGTTTTGGTGTCATGCTTACTTGCAGTAGAATGACCAAGAATAAGAACAACCATTGGGTTTTGGTTTTGGTGTTGCGCATGTTGGAAATTGTTGTCATTGATGTCAAAGGTATTTGAAGACCAAGAGGGTTTGTTGAGGGATTCGCTGTTGGCAGATTGGAGGTGCAAGAAAATAAAATAAAATTATATTGATTCTAGGGGCCGACCCTTAGACTCTAGGCACCCTCATTAAATAAATAAAAAAATGCAAATTAATCTTTTATGAAGAGGCCGACTCCTTTAAGTGGTGCGCCCCATTTTTGGGATTTATTCTTGAACATAAAATATATATAATTAAATATAGGTGCCGACCCCTATTGGAGCACCCATGTTGAAGGTGAAAAGGTGCATTTAAAATGAGGTGTTGCATCTATTTGGAAAAGACATGTTGCTTGATGAATTGCCCCCCTTGGTGAAGATATTTAAAGAGATTGTGGAGTCCATTTGAAAGCAAGCAATTCATTGAATATCATTCGTATTAGGAGCAGATTTAAAAGGTGTATAAGTGCAGAATTTTTGAAAATATATGAGCAGATCCATATGAGCTTTATAGCAGAATTAATGAAGGATCTTTGAAAATTCTAAAGGCAGATTTTGATGAAGTAGTGAGCAAATTTATGAAGATGAATTAGGGCAGATCTAAGAAGAAGTTTCAAATAATTTATTATATTGTTGATTTGGAGGTTGGTGCCTCTCATTATAAGAGATTGGTGTCTCTTGCTGAGTTGGTGCTTAGTTGTGGAGATTAGTGTCTCGAGTGGGTTGGTGCCTACGAAAGAAGATTTATAAAAGAAGTAGGTTGGTGCCTACAAGACTATCTATATATAAACAATATTTTGCTATGTATTTTTGCTGCAAGGGTTTCCATGTAAATCGTGTTTTCGTCTTGTGTTCTTAATTGCTAGATCTTGCATGTGTGCTATTGTTATGGTTAATTAAGTTTTGAAAAGTAAAAGATTGTTGTTATATTGATTCACCTAAATTGTATGAACATGGGTCAAGCTCTTACAAGTGCTGCAAATTGCAATTACACCACAACATTTTTAGATGTTTTCTTTTAAAAATGTTATTTTATACGCTACATTTTTTTCCTTAATTTTCAATTGGAAAAATTATCACCATTTTATCTCTGCATAATAAAATTTCCATCCCTTTAACCTTTTCTAGTTATATCTTACAATAGAATAATTGAGAACAAGAAAGAGCGTAAGACTTAGGATTATAATAAAAGCTTCCTTAGTTTTCATTTCCACCTCTAATAGTATAGAGAATGAATGAAACATTAGATTTGTAGTTGGGGATTTGCACATCTCGCCACTTGGAAGAAAGCTAGTGTGCAAATGTTTTGGCAAAACGCCATAGTACATTGGTGGTAAAACCAAATAATTGCTATTAGATCATAGAGTGTTGACAATCTCCCTCTCTTTGGTAGAAACATCGCTAGAGGTTTTGGTGTCATGCATACTTGTAGTTGCAGTAGAACGACCAAGAATAAGAACAACCATTGGGTTTTGGTTTTGGTGTTGCGCATGTTAGAAATTGTTGTCATTGATGTAAAAGGTATTTGAAGACCAAGAGGGTTTGTTGAGGGATTCACTATTGGCAGATTGGAGGTGCAAGAAAATAAAATAAAATTATAGTGATTCTAAGGGCCGACCCTTAGACTCTTGGCGCCCTCATTAAATAAATAAAAAATTACAAATTAATATTTTATGAAGAGGCCGACCCCTTTAAGTGGTGCGCCCCATTTTTGGGATTTATTCTCTAAAATACAAAATATATAATTAATTATAGTGGTCGATCTCTATTGGAGCGCCCAAGTTGAAGGTGAAAGGGTGCATATAAAATGAGGTGTTGCATCTATTTAGAAAAGACATGTTGCTTGATGAATTGCCCCCCCTTGGTGAAGATATTTAAAGAGATTGTGGAGTCCATTTGAAAGCAAGCAATTCATTGAACATAATTCGTATAAGGAACAGATTTAAAAGGCATATGAGTGCAGAATTTTTGAAAATATATGAGCAGATCCATATGAGCTTTATGGCAGAATTAATGAAGGATCTTTGAAAATTCTAAAGGCAAATTTTGATGAAGTAGCGAGCAAATTTATGAAGATGAATTAGGGCAGATCTAAGAAGAAGTTTCAAATAAATTATTGTATTGTTGATTTGGAGGTTGGTGCCTCTCATTAGAAGAGATTGGTGTCTCTTGCTGAGTTGGTGTTCAGTTGTGGAGATTAGTGTCTTGAGTGGGTTGGTGCCTACGGAAGAAGATTTGTAAAAGAAGTAGGTTGGTGCCTACAAGAAGATCTACATATAAGCAATATTTTGCTGTGGGCTTTTTCCGCAAGGGTTTCCATGTAAATTGTGTGTTTGTCTTGTGTTCTTAATTGCCAAATCTTGCATGTGTGCTATTGCTATGGTTACTTAAGTTTTGAAAAGTAAAAGATTGTTGGTATATTGATTATAATAAAAGCTTCCTTAGTTTTCATTTCCACCTCTAATAGTATAGAGAATGAATGAAACATTACATTTGTAGTTGGGGATTTGAACATCTCTCCACTTGGGAGAAAGCTAGTGTGCAAATGTTTTGGCAAAACGCCATAGTACATTGGTGGTAAAACTAAAACCAAATAACTGCTATTAGATCATATAGTGTTGACAATCTCCCTATCTTTGGTAGAAACATTGCTAGTGGTTTTGGTATCGTGCATACTTGCAGTAGAATGACCAGGAATAAGAACAACCATTGGGTTTTGGTTTTGGTGTTGTGCATGTTGGAAAATGTTGTCATTGATGTCAAAGGTATTTGAAGACCAAGAGGGTTTGTTGAGGGATTCACTGTTGGCAGATTGGAGGTGCAAGAAAATAAAATAAAATTATAGTGATTCTAAGGGCCGACCCTTAGACTCTTGGCGATCTCATTAAATAAATAAAAAATTGCAAATTAATTTTTTATGAAGAGGCCGACCCCTTTAAGTGGTGCGCCCCATTTTTGGGATTTATTCTCAAAAAATACAAAATATATAATTAATTATAGTGGTCGACCTCTGTTGGAGCGCCCAAGTTGAAGGTGAAAGGGTGCATATAAAATGAGGTGTTGCATCTATTTAGAAAAGACATGTTGCTTGATGAATTGCCCCCCTTGGTGAAGATATTTAAAGAGATTGTGGAGTCCATTTGAAAGTAAGCAATTCATTGAACATAATTCGTATAAAGAACAGATTTAAAAGGCATATGAGTGCAGAATTTTTGAAAATATATGAGCAGATCCATCTGAGCTTTATGGCAGATTAATGAAGGATCTTTGAAAATTCTAAAGGCAGATTTTGATGAAGTAGTGAGCAAATTTATGAAGATGAATTAGGGCAGATCTAAGAAGAAGTTTCAAATAAATTATTATATTGTTGATTTGGAGGTTGGTGCCTCTCATTAGAAGAGATTGGTGTCTCTTGCTGAGTTGGTGCTCAGTTGTGGAGATTAGTGTCTCGAGTGGGTTGGTGCCTACAAAAGAAGATTTGTAAAAGAAGTAGGTTGGTGCCTACAAGAAGATCTACATATAAGCAATATTTTGCTGTGGTTTTTTTCCGCAAGGGTTTCCATGTAAATTGTGTGTTCGTCTTGTGTTCTTAATTGCCAGATCTTGCATGTGTGCCATTGCTATGTTTAATTAAGTTTTGAAAAGTAAAAGATTGTTGGTATATTGATTATAATAAAAGCTTCCTTAGTTTTCATTTCCACCTCTACTATTATAGAGAATGAATGAAACATTACATTTGTAGTTGGGGATTTGAACCATTGTAACGAGACTTGCCCAGACTCGCCATGACTCGGCGAGTCCCGGGCCGAGCTAGCCTGGCCGAGTCTGGGGAGCCCGGACTCAGACCCGCCGAGTCCAGAGCCGGACTCGCCAGACTCGGCGAGTCCCGAGCCTGGGACCCAGCCGCGGCAGCAAGAAGTTAAAACACACTAAAAAAACATAAAACTAAAAGTTAAAGTTAGTTTTTTTTTTGTTCTATATGTTCTCTCCAACCCTAAAAGCAACCTCATTTCACTCTTTTGGCAAAATAGGAGGAGAAGAGAGAGTTGTGAAGAAAAATAGGAGGAGAAGAGAGGGCAACCAGCAAATTGTTTAAAACAAAAGCAAGGTCATATATCATTTGGGAAGCTTCATACTACTAAGGAGGTGCATTGAAAGTTCATTGCTAGTGATTGGGAGGAGTTTGCATTGCATTCCAAGCCAAATCTAAGAGGTAAGTTTGATTTTAATGGTTTTTTTGTGTTTTTTTAACAAATAATTCATTGTAATTTGTAAAATCATTGTTTTTAAATTTTTATAGTTTGCATTTTTATTTACAAACCCTACTTGCAACTTAAATAATTTTACAAACCCTACTTGTTATTGCAGCCACATTCATTTGCAAATCAAACCATATTATTATTTTCACAATGTCTCAAACCCCAGTCAGAAAAGACCCTGCTTGGAAACATGCTGAAATCTTTCCCGGAATGAAAAGAGGAGAAGCAAAATGTAAATACTGCAAAACAATATATCATGGAGGCATAAATAGATTGAAATACCACCTTGCACGCATACCCATCCATGATGCAGTGGGCTGCACCCTAGCACCTATTGAGGCTGTTCGTGAAGTGCAGGTGCAATTAGAAAATTTTGAAAGGCAAAAAGAAATTAGAAAGAGACAGAGGGAGGAGTTGGTAGGTGTTGGAGTTGGACAGGGACTTGGTGCTGTTGGAGATGCTTCTTCCATGCCTCCATATCGTCCTAGTGCTAGTGCTTGTGCTAGTGCTTCTGCTTCTGCACCATCTATTCCTATGCGTACTCCTAGTGCTGGTGGCGCTGCTACTGCTAGTGGTAGTGGCAGTATTAGTATTGGCCCTAGAGTTCGTAAATCTAGGGTGGACTCATATTTTGTACCACGCACTACTCCTGGTTCCCAACCGTCGCTTGAGAGCATGGGTTGGAACAAGGATGCACACGATGCAGCAAAAAAAACAATTGCAGACTTTTGGTACTACTGCACCATTCCCTTCCATGTAGCCAGGTAATTCTTTTTTCGTTTAATTGTTTTAAAATTTATATTTAAATTTTATTGTTTTAGAATTTAGATGTATCTCACTATCGAATTCAAATTTAAAGTCAAAAACTTAAATCTTTTCATTTTATGACATGTTTTAGGTCTCCTTTTTGGCAAAACATGGTTGATGCAATAACCATATGTGGGGCGGGGTTCAAAGCCCCCAGCGAAGATGAATTAAAGGGCCCACTTTTGACTCAAAAGGTGGCGGATGTGAAAGCACAATTAGAGGAGCAGCGTGTGCAATGGAGGAGGATTGGTTGCACCATCATGACTGATGGTTGGACCGATAGGAGAAATAGGACGCTGTTGAACTTTCTAGTTTCCTCTGGAGGTAATTGTACTTACCTTAATACATTGATATTTGAATTTGATTTAGTGATTAATAATTTAATAAGGCTGATTTATGTTTTTAATTTATTGAATAATTGGTAATTTGGTTTTGCTTATTTTTTCAGGTGACACTGTCTTCATAAAGTCCATTGATGCTTCCGCCCAATTCAAAAATGCCACATACCTATGTGAGGCTATAGAGGAGGTGATAGCCGATGTGGGGGAAGAAAATGTAGTGCAAGTGGTGACAGATAATGCAGCAAATTATGTTGCTGCTGGTAGATTATTGATGGAGAGGCACCCAACTATATTTTGGACTCCATGTGCCGCCCATTGCATTGACCTC
The DNA here is from genome assembly GCA_007258455.2 of Sequoia sempervirens. Taxonomy (NCBI): domain Eukaryota; kingdom Viridiplantae; phylum Streptophyta; class Pinopsida; order Cupressales; family Cupressaceae; genus Sequoia; species Sequoia sempervirens. The sequence goes on from VDFB02353241.1 coordinate 21,569, forward strand.
ATGATGGAGGATCTTGGCAAGCTCCCATGGATAAAAACATGTATGGAATCAGCAAGAAACATTTGCAAATTTGTTTACAATCATGCATGGGTGCTTAACCTTATGAGGCAATACACGGGGTTGAGGGAGTTGTCTCGTCCTGGCATCACTCGGTTTGCATCAAATTTTATCATGTTGCAATCCTTGATTCGGTCAAGGGCACCTTTGAGGCGCATGTTTGCTAGTGAGGAGTGGTCTTCCTCATCCTTTTCTACAAGCACTGCAGGGATTGCTGTGGCTGATTGCATATTTGATGAGGCAGGGTTTTGGACACCAGCAGATGAGATTGTGAAGGTAACATTTAATTCTTTATTATGTTTTAATTTTTAATCATATCTTACTTTTATTTGTTCATTTTCATTGACAGTCACACTTACTTATTTGTGAAACATGTTTGCACTTTGCAGTTTATTGAGCCCTTGCTAGTTCTCCTACGAGTTGCAGATGGGGAGAAGCCCGCAATGGGCTACATATATGAGGGCATGGATAGGGCCAAAGAGGCCATTAGATCAGTCTATGGTGGAGTTGATGATAAGTATCGTCCCATTTGGGAGATCATTGATAGGAGATGGCAAAACCAACTCCATAGGCCCATCCATGCAGCCGCATGTTTCCTAAATCCGGCCTTCCACTTCCGCCGTGATCTCCGTGCAGATAGAGAAATTCTTAGTGGGCTCTACTCGACGATAGAGAGAATGTTGCCCTCTGTTACTACACAGATAGTGCAGGAGATAGATGCCTTCACTAAGGCACGAGGAGACTTCTTTGCACGTCAAATGTGCAAAGATAGTAGGACAACATTAATGCCAGGTAAAAATATATTTAAGGCCATAATTTTCATCTTTTTATATTATAATTTATTATTAAATGTTGAACTTGAACTTGAAACTTGAAATGAGATTGATTTTGTTTCTTTTTCTCATCTCAGATGGATGGTGGGAGATGTTTGGTTCTGATACACCGAACCTGCAAAATGTTGCCATACGAATATTGAGCCAGCCATGCAGTTCATCCGGTTGTGAGCGCAATTGGAGTATGTTTGAGCACATACACTCCAAGAAGCGCAATAGATTGACAGTGGAGAGGATGAATGACCTGGTATATGTTCATTACAACCTTCGGCTCAGATACAGGAAGGCTTTTGACCACGACAACACCCCGATCTGTTTAGAGGAGGTTGATCCACAGTCTTGAGTGGATCACTGAGGCTACAGACGCAGTCTTTAGTGACGAGGACCTTGATTGGGTGGACCAGGCAGAGAGAGAGGCTGAGGTTGTAGCCATGGCTGAGGAGGAGGCTAGAGCACGAGGAGACATAGCTACTGGTGGTGAGAGTGGTATGGGGACTCAGACACAGGCAGAGACTATGGCTGCAACTGCAACATCATCCAGGACCTTTAGACGCCTTCGTAGGAAGGATGCTGGCTCCACTATACCATAGGCATAGAGTGATAGACTTATAGCTATTGTTTTGAATCTTTTGATATTTCATATTTGTATGGAACATTTGATGTCATGGATTTCATATTCCATGAGTTTTGTATACATTTGACTAATTTTATATATCAAAGTATGTTATTTCCTTCAGCAGCGCAACTACAATTTGTGTACTTTATACTTATGTGATCATTGTATACTTGTGTATGTGATCAAATTTGCTTTTATTTGTGTTGTATTCAATAAAGGGTGCTTGAAACAAGTTTTAAATCTTTAAAAATCTCTAATTTTCTAAGGTTTTTTCAACTTTTTTCATTTTGCCGAGTTTGCGCCGAGTTCGAGTCCGAGTCGCCGAGTCGAGTCACCCTAGCCGAGTCCGAGCCGAGTCCGAGTCTCGTAACTATGATTTGAACATCTTGCCACTTGGGAGAAAGCTAGTGTGCAAATGTTTTGGCAAAATGCCATAGTACATTGGTGGTAAAACCAAATAATTGCTATTAGATCATGCCAACTATACTTATGATAGAACAACCAAGAAAGGGTTTAGGACTTATGATGATAATAGAATCTCCCCTAGTTTTCACTTCCACCTCTAATAGAGTAGAGAATGAATGAAACATTAGATGTGCAGTTGGGGATTTGAAGATCTTGCCACTTGGGATGGCTCGTGTAGAAGTGTTTTGAAAAAATCTCATGTTACCGAATAACTGCTATTAGATCATGTAGTGTTAACAACCTCCCTCTCTCTGGTTTACACATCTCTAGTGGTTTTAGTGTCATGCCTTTTGGGCTTTCTAGCATGTGATTGTTATCTATGTGATGTCTCTTAATTTATAAGCTATTAAATACCATGGCTGATATGGATTTGATTGATAATTTGATGAACAATAGTTATTAGAAATTATGCATGTTAAAGATGGAAATATTTAATTGTAACAGTTGTAGTATGAAAATAATTACAAAATGTAAATAAATGAACCCATGTATTATTGGAGATAAAAATATACAAAATGAGAACAATACTTGAGGTGTTAAAGGTGGAAGCAACTAGTTACTATAATTGTAGTATGACTACAAGTATTTGCTTCTCCGAGCCTTCTTTTCCCAACATATGCACTTAGAAAACAAATATAAATCCTCTTAGTGAACTCACTAAACCTTTGAAATCAATAATTGAATGACCTAACCCTATCATAAAGTAAAAATTTCTTAATTTTACACCAAACAAGTAAAGGTAACAAGTAATAAAGCCATTGCAATAAATTTTTTCTTTTCTTTTATTGATAATTTCCCAAATAGATACAACATATTTCAACATGAAATCCTTTTTCTTTTCAAATATATATCAGAGTAAGAAAGCATACAAGTACACACATAGCTCATGGAGCTTTTGAACAAATAGTAGTAAGAAGGTCTAGGAATCCGTCCTTTCAAATCTTGGTTCTTCAGTCGCCTGCTGTGGAGGAGAAGCATCACTCGGGCGCTTTTCCGCCAACCACGAAATTGTAATGTGGTCCCCCGCACATCTATCATTCGATAGATGGCCCTTCCCTTCAACGAAGAGATTGGTAGAGTAATCGATAATGACAACCAATTGAGCATAGTGCTGTGTCCTATATAACTAGAACCTGCGCAATCTGACAACTCTCAAACTAGTATGTAATACGGGATCACAGTGAATTGACAGTGGAGTCTCAAACATCACACAGTCTAAGTGGATGTCGTACATTGCACTACTTTGGTCAAAGTGTTTCATGTAGTATGTTCTACTGAGGGTCATCTATCACATACACTATTCAGGGCCGATTTGACTTAGGTCTATCTTACACTACGCATAGGTATTGTCCTTCAATGGATAATCTGTACCCCAAACAACCTACAACATACTAAATTACTAGAAATGAATCTGCATTACAAGTACACAAGTTCCCTCCCATACTGAAATTCTATCCTAGGAGTATCACAAGCTTTTCCAAGTTAATCAAATAACTTAGTTGGTTGAACTTTATTTGACTCTTGCCTTCATTTCAACCTAGTAAATAGTAACTAATGTAAACAGTATTCTCCTAATATGGAGATCTTACAGACAAAGTACAATCATAACTAGAATGCATCATTTTCCTTTTTTAGAATACAAACGGATTCACTTCTTATGCACAGACAAAAAACACAATTTAAGCAGCATTATAACTCTTGTAAATAAATAGTAGAAGAATATCCCATGCCTGTATTTGCTTTTCCCCAAAATGATGATAGAGCTGCCTTCACTATAGCTCAATCTAGCAATTTCCAGCTCTTCAGAAACTAATAATTCTTTCTCACAATCCACTCTTTCTCACTTAGAAAACATATATAATGAACTGGTAAAAACACAGAAGAATTAACCAGCAAAGCGTATACTTTGGTATGATATGCCTTCTTCAATGATTACTCAAAAATGGATGATGGTGGTAACTGTTATATACTCTCAATTGGTAAAAATTATACTAGTAAATGCTCAAGGTAATTTGAATATGAGAATGATACAACTCCAAACAATGATATGACAAAGGCAAAATAGAACGGCGAATGAATGAGTACGAATGAGGAGAGTTGGGCGACTATTTATAGTGAGCCCAACCTCCATAATTTCCTACAGCCATGGCATGTGGATTGACACCATTGCTGTTTGAAACATTCCATCCTGGAGGTGGCGCCATTTCCAGCCAGTACTTAGCATTTAGCAAGGTGAGTCAACCTCCAGTTTTGCCAGCAAAATGAAGACTGATTCAAAAAGCACATGGAGAATTTCATAAAATCAACACCTACAGGAATTGTTTCTAGAGGTGGCGCCAAACAATGATATGGTGGGTTATTCATAATAACAAAGAAGAAGTCAATCATGAATCATTTATACATAATCCTCCATTGACTATCTTTCTGGTCGAGTCGATGAATTCCTTTGTTGCATTGAAATTGGTCCATCGGATTTTGACCAGGTTAAAGACTTGACGCATTTCATGGATTTGTTCCAGCGTTTCACTAACAGGTGACGCGATTTCATCAAGTGCCGTATGTGTTTCAAATTCCATTTGATTATATTGGCAACACAAGCCAAAGTCCAAAGTTCACACGATAATATCGAATTGATTCAGAATTTAATCCGTTTCACAAAGTTGAAATGATTCATATTTAATCGATTAGGAAATAATTCGATTTCCAAAGTTGAAACTATAAGAATTATATATTTTATTATATATATATATATTTTATAGTTTATAAATAATATACATATATATATATATTTTAAATACCTTAGTATAATATATATATATATATATATATTGAGAGCCAGTCAGCATACATCCGATATATATATATGTAAATTTGTAAGGCAATAATAATAATATTATTAATATCCACATAATACAAGATGTGTGCATATATACATATATATACCTATATATATATCTATGTACACGTATGTGTAGGTATACCATATCGATGCATCCGTATGAGCATATCCATTTGCCAACGTATGCTTGTATCGATATGTATATACATATCGATACGTGTATATACTATTTATATGTATATATGTCCACATCTGATTCACTTATACCCATTTATGTTACCATCATATAGATAGGTGTGTAAGTGCGGTATCTCTATACATATGCATATACGTGTCGATAGATCATCCCGACACGCATGTGCATACATATAAACATACTTTCCCTTACATCCCTCCTATCCATATGATCGTAATATCACAAAACAAATACAAAGGTAAACATCACTCATAAATGCATACAGAAGTAGGCAAGACTCCTAATGCAAACATACAAGCTATGGATGACTTACCTATAACCCACACAAACTGACTCAGTTCATTCAATCTAAGGTGATGTGTGTGTATGCTCAGATAGTTTACTTTATCGGTCATCCGACCAAGCTCCTCTCCCGAGTGATACTTCCCCTCCGCTTGGAGGAATGGTACATTCACCTGCATCAATTGACACATGCTCTTGGCAGTCAAATGTTCATAACATAAGCAGTATACATAAACATCTCCAAAGTTAGAATAATCACAATTCAATAACTTTATAATGCAATATTTCACCATGGATAACATCAATGGAAGCAACATTTAATGAGACAATCATCAAATGTGAAAACACTCAAATTGATAACAAGGTACAGCATATTTTATTCATCTTCAAAATTCACTTTACAATCATTTTACCCTATGCAGTAATAGTAATTAGTAACTATACAATTGGGGTGTAACAAATAAAAAGTATATTTGTCTAACCGTTGACATTTTGTTTGTTCATAGGCATAGGATAGGGGACTGATATCTCATTCAATCACATGAAGATTTGGATTTCAAATTAATATATATTTTTTTTAATTTGTTCGTAATCTAATGTTTCATAATGTTGAGCTGTAGGTTTTTAGGGCACAATATTAATAATATAATTTTCTTTCATCATAACTAGATCTCAATTTTTCTCTACAATTATTTTCCTAGTTTCAAGGCACAATAAGATTTTTTTTTTTTTTGACATTTGGAGTTCAAAGAATAGTATTCAGAGATGACATGTTTTCTGGCACACTACACTACTTTGACACTTTCTGGCACACTGCACTTTGCACATTTTCTAGCACATGATTTTCTCTTTCATCTATTACTTACCACCCTGAATGATTTTGTTGCATTTTTTTGCAATCATGCCACTTGCATGCTTTCTATGTACACAAAGCACCACCATCCCTAATTATTTTTGCTTCTACTAATGTCCTTTAAAGAAAATTTGGTTGACTTGTTCTGCATATTCTTGGCAGTTAATGTCACTTTTAGTTTAAGAGGTTAATTGTCCCGCTTTAGACACACTTCAAGCAATGAAGATACCAACCACTCTATTTAATGACAGGAGGGGTTTTAGACAATTCTTTTTCATTGGTGATGGAGGACATTGTTATTGTATTCTCATCATCTTCTGTAGGGACTACAACATGCCGTGCTACTCATAGTACTGGTTGAGGCCTTGTTTTTTTCCCCTTCTAGGCCTTTTTTTGGTATATTTGGGATGGCTTGTGGGGTGTAGTTAGAAAGTTGCATTTGCAATAATCAATCTCTCCCTTTGTTTTTGATTTTGTTGGCACCTCATTTTTATGTCTCTCATCTTTGCTTTGTTCTAGTCCAAAAGTTGTGTATTTGACCCTATCCATCCTTTGTTGATAGCTGATCAAAGAAATCCCTAGTTGGGTCTGCTATGTTGAGTAATTGTATAAGGGTATTCATTCAAAGTGTTTTCGTCAAATATCTTTAGTAAAATTTGTCAAGGGTACTTTTGTGGTCAATGCCTAGTGAGTCGGCCTTTCTTTAGGTGATTTTAGGCTAATTTGGGAATTTTGGAGTTTCTCATCTTGACAAATTTTGAAGTTTCAGAGTTTCTTATCTCAGCATCCCGATTGGACCAGTCATCCTTGGCATACCTCTACCTCCAAGTCCGCTTTTTCCCTCTAAACCTTTTTTCCTTGAATTTTGAGATTTTGGGTTTGGTCATCCGTGCATCCTTTCTTCAATTGCTAACTTTTTCCCCCAAAAATCCACTTTGCAAGTTTCAAAGTTTCAGAGTTCCTCATCCCAACACCCCCTTTAGACTTGTCATCCTTGGCATGCCTTTCCCTCCAAGGCTGCTTTTCTCCTCTACACCCCTTTTCCTTGAATTTCAAGATTTTGGGGTTGGTCATCCGTGCATCCTTTCCTAAATTGCCAACTTTTTTCCCCAAAAATCCACTTTGCAAATTTCAAATTTTAAAAGTTTCTCATTCTTGGTAACCTTGTTGGACCTTCAGGGTATTTCTTCCCCTATTCCCCCTTTGGCATGCAAAGCCTTGAAACTTCGTTGTTCGAACAAAAGGCCGTACCACGTTGATGTGGGTTTTGTGACCATACCAAACAGCAGAACAAAATAGTTTTGGGGCTACTCCGTTCTCTCTTGATCAAAGTATTCCATGCGCTAAGATTGCGAGAAAGTTCGCATGTTCAACTCCAAGGTTCCTTAAGTGCGAATAGACCCAGTTTGGTTGATGTGTATTGCTGTGTTCGTATGCAGGGGACTTACACAATTGTCCAGATTTCTTGCAGTTAGCAGCTAATGTATGATTTTGAAGGGGATTCTCGCGTGTATGATTTGGCAATGTGTATCTTTTCCTAAGAGAAAGTGCGGAAAGTAAAGGGGAAAGGGGCCTAAGAAATTTATACTCTATTCTAAATGCAGGGTATGTGGGGCTTCGTCTCAATAGACTTCAACCGATTTCACCTAGCCTCCGTCGGACAGCCTCAGCAAAATCGGTGCAATCTTCAAAGGGATAGCAAAAGGTATTCAAGTTATGTTTAACATACATACACCATCAGAACAACGCATATAAGTATGTAAACCACAACCGAAGTTAAACACAAGATAATGTCCAGTTGACCACGCAAGGCAGACTTATCATCAACAAGCCGCTAGTGGTATGGAATAAAGCGAAGCTATCTCAATGAAACACCACACACTGAAGTAAGCTACTTGCATGAATTTAATCTACTTGGATACGAAAGGAAGAAGAAACCTTGCTAGCATTTCATGACAAGATGAATTCCATCATCAATGAAAAGATCTATTATCATAAAATGTGTTACACAACAATCTCTTCAAAAGTTTTCAAAGGGAAAACTTTCTCTCTTCTCCAAATTATGCAAAATGCTCTACAATGCTACACTATCTGCTCTAATGCTCTCTCAATGTCTACTACTCCAATGTCTATCTAATTCTGATCTGATCTAATGAATTACAAATGAGGGGGACTCCCCCTTTTATAGCTAGCCAAGTCCCAAAGGACGGCTAGGGTTACAATCAATAGAGTGGCCAGAATCGTGCCACCTCAGCCCTAACCCTAAAAACTGCCAGAATAGGGAGTGGTACATTAAATGAATCAGAATTCCCACTCACTCCCAAAAATGAAAAAAGGTAATAAATGCTCCATATTCAGTCTTCTAGAAGATCCGATGTGTTCCCATTTTGCCTTCTCTCTGACTGCCAACTCAACAAATCTGCTAAGTACGGCCTCAACCTCTTGAGCTGAAATCGGTGGAACACAATCTAACTGAAACTCCAACACCGTGACTGAATGCTCGTGCCTCGTACAAGATTTTCTCCAAGCAGCTAAGGAGTCCTGCGTGTTCTGGATCAAAGTGGAGAATGTAGCAGTATTCTCAAAGTCATCCTGTACAAAGGTCTTAATGTCTGCGAAGAAAGGCACCAGCAAACCCCTCAAATTACCAAAACTTATCTCATCTGGATTCAGCCGCCTAGCAAATATGGCCTCAAAGGTGTTCTGAACTCCATCTATAATGTTGGCCATAGCCCTGTGAACCTTGGCTGAATCTGCCTGTGCCGCATCGAAGAAGCCACGCCCTGTGATAGCTGAAGAATACCACCGAGAGAAATCATATCGGTCATTCGCTTGAATGACACCTCCATCAATCAGCAACTGCAATGGCACATGCCTCAGCACCTCAAGACGCTGGATCACCCTACTCTGATAGATGGAGGCATCGCCCCAAGCCTGATCCACCGCATCCATCCGTGTCAAAATAGTAGAGGCCTGTTGAAAGGCAAAGGCAAGGTCCTCCATAAATTTCTCTGTCTCAGTACGAACTCCTGTGACCCATTTATCTGCCTCTTGTGCCATCTTCCCCAACTCTACTAAGCCGCTGGTCGACTCTCTAGGAATATCTGCTGGAGGCTCTATTACTGGTACATCTTGCCCTCGAGAACGAGACAACTGCTGAACATATCCAACTAAGGCTTTGTGTTCTCGTTTCAACTTCTTATACTTCCCTTCTTTCTTGAATAATCTATCCTTGAGGGCAAGGAAGGAGTTATCACACTCCTCAACAATCTGAGTACCAGTAGGGCGTCCCAAATCCAGAGTGGTGACCACAT